>CM038792.1:101232011-101312545 GCA_021764765.1 Vicia sativa
GACATCTTACCCGTATCGTCTGTTTCTTCTCAAAGCGCCTTTTATGCGCCATTTCGACACGGTAGTCCGCGACCTGCAATTGGGTACAGCCGGGACCTCTGTAACCTCGAATATTGATTTTTGTACTTCTTTGCCCCGTTTGTCATTTTGTTCTTACGCCCCTAAAAACACTCAAATACACAACCAAAGCATAAAATGCGGTAAAATGACATATAACACTAAACAAATAAAAGAAGCGATAACATAGTTCAATGCTAAATATACGTGTAAAACCACCGATCAGATCCATTAAGATGAAGAAGACATCCCTCGATTTTGCTTCCTAGAGTACTTTTGTTCTTCTAAATTGAAACATCTACAATCCTCATCATTGATTTGGCGACCACCTACTTGGCAACAAAAATCCTTTGTCCAAAGCGGATATGGAGATCGAGTTACTAAAAGATAAACTAATGTCCGGTCTTAGAGACCGTGAGAAGGTGGAAAAAACTCATTACATAATACTTATGATGGTCGTAACTGCCACCATAGTCAATAATTCAGTGGAGAGGATCCATATTCATGACAAAAACTCTTGCGACCTTAAGTATCACTGAATCTTTGGGAAGTTGGAGTTATGTATGCAAGATCTAAAGTCATGTGAAGGAAAAAGACTATTAGAACTCAATGAATTCTCGACAATTTTAAATGATGACGCATAGCTAGAGGAGGTGAATAAATGCCCAAAAAAATTCTAAACACAAGTCTAGAATTTAAAGTTATTTTGAAAGAGTTTTACGCAGAAGCAATTTTCTAGATAAGTCGTCTAAAAGAACTTATTGGAAACTCGGATATGAAAATCAATTAATTTGTAATTGTTATACCCCAATTTTCCCCCTAAGATCCTTAATTATCTCATACCATCATATTGCACCAAGATCACAAACTAGGGTTGGTTTTTTCTCCTATCCTTAAGTTTGCTCTTTTGGGGATCACCAAACACCTTATTTGTGTATATTTTGTACATGTATACCTTGTGTTGATTGACATTTGGCTAATACCAAGACATGTGTACCATTTTATTTTTGGGACATTATGTTGTAGGTTGATGATACAAGAGCATTCCTCAAGAAAGTTTATAGGTTCATGTGTTTATTTCCATGCCTTCTTCAACATGTATCATGGAGTTATTAAGATGTATCATATGGTATGCCTCAAGGTGTCATCATTGAAAGGTATAATGAAGTTCATCATGTCTTATCTTGAAAAAGAAGTTCAAAAGATGCAAAGTTGATTCAAGTGTGTTGACCTAATTTTGACAAGTCCTTGAGTATTTGATCACAAGTTCATAACTTCCTTAATTCCTAAACATTTTAGATTGGTTCTCTTTTATATGGGTTCTCATTATCGTCTTTCACAATCTCTCATTATGTGAAAAGACTCCATGTTCAAGAGAGATCATCAAAAGTTGAAGAAGTTTCCAAGTCATGGCCAATGCTCCTAGAGCTAGGTTTTGGACTTCTAAGGATCATATCTCGATTCTTTAAGATTTTGATTGATTCCAAAGCCATGATTCATTCAGCGCCTCTAACAAGTTTCTTGATTGGTTAAAGGATGTTATTTGATTAAAATATGCTTTTAGGTTTCAAATATTACAAGTTCTCTAGAATGGTCCTTCATCTTTCTTGTGTAACTTCAAAAGATCATAACTTGGTTATCTTTTATCTCCTTGATCTCATTCTTTTTTCACAATGAATCTAAGGATGTCTACTATAATTTAGTTCAATTGGAAAGACTTGAAAATTCATGGAAAATTACTTGGGAGGTTAAAAGATTATAGGTCTTTAATGAATTTCTCCATTTCTTGATTATCAACTTCAAAGGATCATAACTTGGTCATATTTTATCATATTGAGTCCATTAATTTTCCACAATGATCTTAAGGAGGTGAACTTTAACTCCATTTGTGTTTCAAAGCTTGGAAAGGTTTGGAAGATACCTTAAAAGTTCAAAATATTATAGGGCATTTCATGGATTTTCATCAACTTCACAAGGCCATAACTTTCTCAATTTTTGGAATGTCCGAGTGGTTCTTTTTCCATAATTCCATTTAATAGGTCTACTTCATATCATTCTTATTGATCAAGAGAAAAGTTTGAGTGGAAGAGCATGTTTGAATGCAAAACATTATAGGTCACTTTTAAAGTTCAACACTTAGAAATTTTTCTGTGTTAAAGTCAATTTGTTTTTCATTATTTCAATTAATCATATCTTTTATCTTAAGCATCCAAATTAAGTCTTTCTTTGCACATTGTAAAGTTGGCCGAGATCTTTCAAATGCACCAAGAATTATCCCATAAAGCCTCTTGAGTACTTGCACCATGGTTGTAAAGTTGGTCACTTGGAGCTGAGTTTTTGCCATGAACAGTTTTTTTAAACTTGCATAATTCCAATTACAAGCCCTATAAGCGTGCGTTTTGTTTCTAGTCATCATTAGCAAGTCTCTAGAAGTTTTTAGGTGGTAACACACGATTGGTCATGTGCCGTCACATTCACACCACACGGATTAAGTTGGTTTGCACAATTAGAGCATCTTTTCTTTCAATTCTCGCCATTTCACTTCTCCTATAAATACAAATGCTTCCGATCATTTCCTCAAGCTTTGATAGACAAAAATACCTTTGTCAAACTTACATACCTCACTTTTTTGAGATTTCGAATTCTTTGTAAGAGCACTTCCAGTTCCAAATTGATTATTCTATAAGCTTCCTTGAACTCCACTAAAATTAACAAAACTAGAATCGTGCCTTTAGGTTCCCTAAATCGTTCTAACCAAGTTAAGTTTCAGAGCTCTGAAATTGAACTTTGTTCAGGTAGAATTCACGACCATTTCGCTTCAAATAAATTGCTAGGATGTAGCCTCTTCTTATCTAAAGCTCATGCTTCTTCTGGTTTCCATTTTCATGGTGAATTGAGCATTTAATTTCAAAAATCATTTTATACTTTTCTTCTGGTTTTTTCCAAATCGACTGAGTTGTGATTTAAATAAATTTTTCGTCGAGGGTGAGGTTAAGATCGTCTGGAAGAGACGAAACCAATGATACCGGTTTGAACTTCAAACAATTTCGTTTGAAGAATCTCATAAAATCCCAATTCGCAGGTGGCTGGAGGTTGAAGACGACAAACGTTTGGTTCTTCAAACAATGAACCTCGGTCAATTGTTTTGTTTTGATTGGCCTGACCTTTCTTTTTTCTAAACGCGCGCGTTGACCATGACTTACTGTGTGCTTGCACCTATGGACCGTTCAGATTGCGAGCGTGTTTAAAATAAAGTCGGATCCAGCTCCGTGTTTTCCTTGTTTTATATTTTATTTATTTTAAATAATGGATCCGTGTAAAATTCTCGATGACCATAGCATGCCTGCGTGTCGGATCCATCGATTTGCTTACTAACGTGTTTTGACATCGATCAAATGGTCCGTTTCATTTTATTTTTATTTTTTTTTTGTTTTTGATTTTTATATTTAATAATTTTAAACTTCAAAATTCATTGAAAATTCATTTCTGACTCAAAAATTATGAAAAAATTGAAAAAATATATTCTCAAATATTTTGTTTCTGATTTGTATTTTTTCATAATTTTATTTCCATCCAGATTTAATATTTTTATGATTTTTCTATTTTATTTTAATTTTTTAATTGTTTAAATATACTTTTTGACATTTTTTTAATTGGGAAAAAATCAGGGAAGAATCCAATAGTCTCTTGACAAATATTGGTGACCTCATTTTATTTTTATTTCTGATTTTAATATGTTTGCCAATTTTTTGGTTTATTTTACTATTTTCTTTTATTTTAAAAATAGTTTTATGTCTAAAAAATTTCTGAATTTTCTGAAATTTTCTGGATAGTTTTCTTGGATTTTTATTTTGATGTATGGATACCATTATATATTTCATCAATAAATATCCAATTAAATATTTAATTTTAAATTTTATTATTATTATTTTTTATTTAATAATTGATTCTGATTTGGTGATATATGGATTCATTTTGGGACATAAATTTCATCAACGTCGATGGAACTTGGGTGTTGATAGGTCTTAAGACCAAATCCACCAATATGGTTGATTGATTTTATTGAAGTTAAACCAGATGAATTCATCACGCATTGTGGATTTTGTGACTTGTTCCCCTCCCTCTTCATCTCATCCCATTCTTCTTTTTTACATGTGTTGCAAACATGACAAGAGGGTGATCTACATATCATTTCTCTATTTTGTATTTTCAACACATAGATCATTATTGATTGGCCTCATTGTAGGGTGACCACATATCATTTCTCTATTTTGTCTTTTTATAGCTCTACACTTTTGTCCCTCAGATAAGAAATATGGTTCTTCGTGGCCCAAGCGTTATGCTTGAAATTGTCCAAGTATGATTAAGTGTTGGGATACAACCAATAAAATTGTCGATTTATCGCGTACAGGTTTTGATTCTATCAATCTTCTGATGAGTCTTCATAACCTTTGACCTAGGCTCAAGCCTTAAATCATCGTGAACCATACGATCTTATTTTTATTTCTTTGTATGATTAATTCTTCGTGGCCCAAGACATGAACTTGTAATCCCAAGGATGATTAGATTTTGAGTTATAGCCAATAAAATTGTCGGTTCATCGTGTAGAGGTTTTTATTCTATCAATCTTTTGATGAGTCCTCATAAACTTTGACTTAGGCTCAATGTTGAAATAATTATGGATCTCTTATATAAAACCAACTAACAACTAATCACTAATTACTAACATTTAATTTCCTATTTATTTTATGCTTTCTTTACCGCTTTGTTTTAATTTCACATTCATTATCATGTTTATGTTTCGCTATTTTCCCTTTGTCCACTTAGGCCTTTTATTTTGTTCTTGTCTGATTCATTGATAAAAGAATAAAACCTTAAAAAACTGTTAACTTGGACTTGGTTACTTTTACTGTGCTCGGAGATTGATTCTTGGACTTAGGACTAGGACCTTGACCTTTAGCTCGGAGACTCTGTGATTCTGTTTGTCATCTTGTTTGAGGTACATGGGGTTTACTCCAAGGTATTGGGTTGTTTATTTCTCTGTGTGCAGGTTACTCTATTCACACTCGTCTATGAGTGAATTTCCTCTAAATACAATTGTTACTCTGCCCAATTTTTGTGAAGACGTGGTTTCATCTGAGGCATTGATTTATCTGAGATTTGGTATATTTGTCTAGTTCCTAGTTGACTTGCTTGTTAATCCAAAGGAGTAGAATAATGTATTGGCTTCTTGATGTCAAGTACTGGTTTCTCATTCGGTTAGATCTTTCTTTACCTTTACCTTTTACTTTTTGCACACAGGATAGTCCCTTCATCTCCTCATATCTTCTTTAATTTTCAAAATCTTCTCATCTTTTTCAAAAGTTTCTTGTTTTCTAACTCGAACCATTTTCATAATAAACTTGGACTTAGGTCCGTGCATTTTCAAAACTTATTTTCTTAATAAACCATTAACCAATTTAATAATACTTTGACATTTTCTTAAGACTAAAATTCAATTAACCTCACTCAAATTTTTGAGCCACTTTGGCTTTTCTACTTTAAAACCTTTTCTCAAAGATTAGACTCTTGTTGATTCTTTGTAGTGATGCAAAATTCTATGATATGTAGTGAAGTGAGACATTTTCCACTTGGTGTTGAGTGATGCTTATTGATGAAAATCTGAGCTCTATCCTCCATTTTGAGTTGATGAAATGCTCATTTCTCATAATCGTGGATAATAAGTATGTTTACCACTCGGATATGATGAGATGTTTATTCTTCTTAAAATTAACCAACATATCAAATTTAGGCTTTTTTATCCGAAATACATAGGTTTTGATTTCAACATTGCACGTTGTTGGTATGCAGGTCTATAACTCATTGAAAGTTCTATCAAATAAAAAATTATAAAAAAAATACTTCTTTTCTCATCTTTACCACCTATTTTATACATATTTTTATAGCCATATACACGAATTTCTAAAGAGGTTCCTGCGGAGTACCGTAGATGTTTAGGGTGTCCAATGTCTTCCCTTTGCATAACTAACCCATGTACCTTGATATCTATTTCTTTTGGATTTATTTTCTCTTTTCCTAATCCTTTGAATAAAATAAAAGCGCGGTGGCGACTTCATTGCTAATTTCGAGTTGAGTCAATCAATGGCTTAGTCTGAAGGTTTTACGCTATAGTAATCTATATAATGCTAATTGATAATTGATTAATTCAAACTCAATAGAATAAGCCACTTATTTATTATTTGAACAAGATCACTTTGCAATTCTATTTCCAAGGCTAATTAATCAAAGAACTAACTTGATCGTTTTATCAAACACTTGGCAAGTGAAATTTTGAAATATTTCCTTGAATGGTGTTGATATACAAAACCACTTATAATCAAAAGTGATTCTAAGCTATATCCACGCATAATTCAAAATCAAGTTCAAAGAGGAAAATTCTTACAATTCAATTGCTAGCACAATGTTATTTGTTAAACTGATTGATGAAAAATCAAAGCAAGTAAAAGCGAAAAACTAAAAGGCATGAGGAATTTGTTTACGCAGTTCCCCACTATCGTCCTTGCATGTGGGTACGTCTACGTCTAATTCCAATGGAATTAGAATAATTCTAATATGAAATTTTTTTTAATACAAAAGAAGTGTTTAAAACAACAATACAAATTCTCCAATTGATATTGATGTAACCTCTTCTTCGCTTTGATCTCAAGCAAGATCAAATCAACCGATAGATGCAACCTATTTGCCGCTTAAGCTACTTCCTTGCAAAGATTTCAAACACTCTAAGGAAATTTCACTAGAGTAAATCTTATTTCAATCTATCAACATAAGATCACTGATTCTATCATCTTATTCTTGCTACTTCCTTAAAAAGATTTCAAACACTCCAAGGTTCCTTTCGAAGATTTCAAACACTCCAAGGTTGTTCACATGGGTGGCTCCTTCTCGAACGATCTTGCACAAAAACCCATCCAACCGATGATTTTAGAGGATAAACCCTATGGATTTTCCGGATGAAGACCCTACAAATCTCAACCCAAAACCAATTTGGAAATCTCAATCTTTGTCTATATGGAACCTTAATGGAACATCCTCACAAATGTAATGTTAGTGTATGCATAGATTGAAAGGTTGAAGAAGAAGAACAAATGTAGGCTAATTTTATGGTATCGTCATGTTTGGAATGATGCATGAATGAGTATTTAAAGTTTGTAAACATTTAGGGAAAAAATGACAAATTCAGAATAAAAAAGAATTGAAAATTTGACCAAATCAGGTTATGTTTCAACCTCAAATTCGTATAATAAACACATCGTTATGTTTAGGTTGTATGTGGACCTAAAGGGCGTATCAACGACCAAGTCGGAAGCTATAGGATTCAAAATGATATCAAATGTGTCAACCTAAAATACGAATGTGTCGACACATAAAATAAAGATTTGTGCAATTTCAAAATGTTTGAAGTGTGTGTCGACACTTATGATGCATGTCGACACAGCATGGCTTATAAAAGCTACATCAGATAGACACTGAAAATGAGTTGCATGTGTCAACTGAGCGATGTATCGACACATAGGTGAAAATCATGCTGAACTTTTAAATGACTTAGGTCAATTTCAAAGTACTTTATAATGATTACGAGACACATAATGTATAGGGCGCACAAGACATAGAGATATTATCCATTTTACAAACTTGACATCTTTTCCTGGTTTTGACATCATACAAAACATTTTATAGTGAAGTTGTACTCACAAACTTAACCATGTGTACGGTAAGGACATGAGGATTGCAAACATGGTTTTCTTGTGGTTCCTTGTGAAAGTGTTAACAATGACATTCTTGGAAGATCATTCCTAACAACATTAGACTTCACATCCTCTCCACTCAATTTGAAGATGAATTACCATAATGATGCATGTCAAATATTCCACGTCAAAGATAATTTAAGTGTAGCTTGTCTTATATACTAGGCAACACTAAATAACCCCCTAGCATCCTCTGTCGTTCTTGGGGAAATGAGGGAAAAATTCGATGAAGTAACTAGTGTAATTAATCTTGATATGTAGGTTATAATGTCAAACAATATGTCGGGACATATGGAGAATGACTCTTGATCGAATATGTTTGGTTTTATACATATGAGGTTGATTGATTGGATCATACATACTCGAAGCCTCTTATGGGTACACTAAGAGACAATGTTCGAAAATTTATTTTTCTCTAGTTTGTACTCAATGGGAGATGTCACACAAATTGTCTTAACAACTTGGAATTGGTCCCTAGATTTGGCTGAAGATTTCTTGATCCAGGACAAAGGAAAACATGAAATGTTGACTAGATTTAAAGACATTGGTCGAACTAATTCCTACTAAGACCAACAAGGGTAGTTGGGACAATGTAATTAAATGCGTGCAGGAAAATGAAACACCTATTTGGATTAATTATGCATGCGGAAGAAAGCGGTCTAGAGCCAATAAAGGCATTCAAAACTGACATGGATGATGCACACTTATTCTTGGTGCAATTAGCTTCCTCAAATAACGTTTTGTTGACTAAGACCACTGTTATAACCAAGGATCGTTAATTTCTAAGGAACTGCTAAACTATTTAAAGAGGTCATTTTTTCTCCTCTATCATCATGTGTTTGTCTATATAAGAGTTCTTATAGCCTTTGTCCAGATTTGGGTCAGTACAATTTGGGTAGGGGTGGCAAAACGGGTTGAGCCCGCCGAGTGGGCCCGTTTGACCCGCCATTTTTAGCGGGCTGGGCTGAGGTTTTTGACTCGATACCTTAAGTTGGCCCGCACTGCCTAACCCGCTTAAAAAGCGGGAGGAGTGAGGCGGGGCGGGTTTGCCCATGGGCTTTTGTAAAAATTATTTTTTACTTCGAATTAAAACAACTTTAACTATAAAAATAACACTCTTAGAATTATGTTGATTAAATTGTATTTTAAATTATTATACAAACAAAATGAATTATAAACGTTCTTTATATAACTGTCTAATACATGTGTTGATTGAAAAATCTTGAAATAAAAGAACAATTGTATGACATGCAGAGTTATTAACTTTTCAATACAATAGCTCACATGTTTTACTTAGAAATGGATGTTGATTTTAAGAAAAGAAGGATTTGATTAGTGTATACGTGTGACAAATTTATGATTTAACTATTAAGGAATCTGTCAATATAAGAGTCTACATGATGTAAATATTGAGAAAATCAAGTGTTGATATTTTATGCACTACTATTTTATGCACTGCGATGTTTTATGTAGTGTAATTGTTATCATTGTTTGTCTTGTGTAAAATCTTAATATGGTTCTTTAGTAGTTAGTTTTTAAATAGGATTAGGATGATATGTATCATTTAGTTTTTATTTTGATATTTTTTATTTATTGTGATTGAGTTTATTTCGTCATTTTTTGGTTGTAATTGGTATTTATTTATTTTATTTTTCGAACTATTTAGACTAACACAAGTTGAAGTTCTATTATGTGTTATATAAATATTTTCGATTCTTTGATAATAATTTAAAAAATTATAAATTATGTAGTAAATCAAATTTTAAAATAATATATATATATATATATATATATATATATATATATATATATATAAATTTGCATTAGCGGACGAGTTTGACTTTTGAGCTCAGCACCTAAGTTGGCCGCCCGCCCACATTATTTTTGGCGGGGCTTAAGGATGAGCAGCAGGCGAGGCCGCCCTTTGCCACCCCTAAATTTGGGTATGGTTTTGTTGTGGCTATGGCTATCAAGTTTTGGCTACAAATGGGAGAATTATTATGTTTTGTGTCTTCTCCTTTTGAGTTTGTAATTCGTGGTGTGCTAAGAGGTTGGGTAGATTTGAGTTTGATAGTCTACTACAAAATTATTCCCTTTTATATCTTGTGATCGAGTTACGAACAGGTTGTATCATGTGTTACGAATTACAGGAACTAGAATCTGCATGTGGGGTTCTCTTGTGCCACATGCGATTACATATAAAGGTTCTTAGGTTGAGAGGAATGTTAGACATGTTTTCCTTGTGTACACCAAATGAGTTCACACTTTCTATTTACATTATCCCGAGTCTGTGAGCTATGGTGTTGAGCTTGATTTGTTGCGATGGAATTGTGAAAAGATGTCAAAAAAATTCTAACATCCACCGATTGAGAAGATGTATCCTTTATGTCATTCTCTATGTTGTTTCGGTTAGAAAGATCGAAGACTACAATCTCTATTGTGCATGCATTGTTAGAGGTGAAAGTTTTATTTGAAGAATGTACTGAAACTAAATTGTAACTTTTTAATTTGTTTTAGACAAAATTTTCCAAAGGGGGAGATTGTTAATTCTGTAGTTTATGGTTGGCCTTAATTTTAGTTTAAAAAATTAGGAAGCAACATGTTAAATAGGATGCTCTAACTTGAGAAAAATAAGGTTGAACATAATATCTTATTCAGTTCATTCGACATATTGGTCAGAGTGTGTTGTTTCTATTGATGTGTTACAAATCTTAAATATTTTGGGAACATTAGGATGTTATATGTGTAGCTCAAGATGAAGAACTCATAAGTGTTGTACTAACATGTATCGGAAGAACAACATGTCGAAAAATATGTCCTATGAAGCCATTCAACATCGCCTGGTGACATGGAAATTTTAATTTAGTTGATGAATTTCACATCTGAATATTCGGAATATTGTGTTATCTTATTCGCCACATAGTTTGAATATTAAAGAGATTCAAGCTGAAATCAAGGAGTTGTGTTAGTTTCTAATTATAGAGATAAATTACGAAACTAATTATTGAATCCGTGATTAAGGAATTTTCTGTTTCCTTATTTGCAATAGGTCAACAGTGATTTATGAAGCCGAATCTAGTTCATTCAAGATTATAAAAGGAAGGCTTAGACTTACGGCTTGTAACCAATCCTTGTATAACACTTTTTATAAGATTTTTAGGGGTTTAGTCTTTTGAAAGTCGAGTGCTCTCTTGTGGTGTAAGTCACTCTTTGTATCGATTTGATGCATTGAGGTAGACATAGGTTATATACAAATTCAAAGGCCTTTAGGTAATGAATTTTGTATTTTTCTTGGATGAAACTTTGAAGTAAATCCAAGTATGTTAGTTAGTTAAGAGTCTTGGCAAAACTTTATTTGAAAGAGGTATCTTCCAAGTAGTGTGATACGGTCACTAGAGGTTGTGGTTGTTATATATCATTGAGGTGATTTAGGGAGTGATATGGGTTTCTCTTATCTTGGATGAGTTTATGAGATAAAGATTGCATTGGGTAGTTATTAGGTAAAACGAAAGTTGTTTACATGTAAACCTGAGGTTGTTTATATAAAATAATATTACTGATATTGCAAACTTCTTCCTGACTTAACCCTCATAGTAGGTGTTGTTGTACACTGAATTGGGTTATCACATCTTTGTGTTAGTATCATTCTGCATTGTCAATTTTTTTTCTTGATTGACATGTCATATACAAATATTAGAACATATGTCATAAATTTGTACTTATTCATTATAAATCAGTATGTTTTGTTCAATATAGATGTTGTTACGAGATCAATGTCTCAATATTTATTACGACATTTGTGATATATATATATATATATATATATATATATATATATATATATATATATATATATATATATATATATATATATATATATATATATATACACACCACCGGGTTCTTCAACTTCAGTCACTGATCATACTCCAATGGAAACACTAACACCACAATATAGTTGATATCAAGCAAGGACTACGATCCACGAAACTAAATTGTCTGTCAACATATCAACATCCGCGGGTGTTTCTTCAAACACTTTTCTTTTGGTTATTTTATCATTGCAGGGAAAATTTTATGCCCTACTGGTTTCTTTTCCTCAATCTTGTCTTTGGTTTGGGGTTGATTACTACTTGATTCCACCATTTCTTTTTCAACAACCTCAGTTTTAGCTTTCTTCCTCTTCTGAAATCTCCGTTATTGATATCTCGACATAGGATTTTACCTTTGTTATTACCGGGCTCGTAGAATTGTTTCCTAGATACCTGAAACATTTTGCAATAGGACATCAAATATCCCCTACCAACTTCAAAAATTCTCCATTTTTCCTAGTAGTGGTTTCCTTTCTCAGTAGGCCTTATCCATTTTTCCTTTAGGGCATTATCCATTGGTTTAAGGGAGAAGACCTATTTGGTTTAAGGGAGAAGACCTAATCCTCTTGTCAAAAGTAAATTAATCCCTAGCATTTTTCCAATTTTCTCTTCGAGACGCCATCGGACTCTCTTCAATTCTCAACAGATTTTCTGTCAAACACAGAACTGTACCTAGAGCGTAGCATCTTCAGACCTCTTCCTCTGACATTGATGAAGGAATTCGACCAAATTTTCACCAGTCTTGGGGTGAGCAACCCTCATCTAGGAAATTTCATCCTATGTTTCCATATCGACCTCTTTGCTAACTTCGACCAAATTAACCTCAAAGTTAAAATCATCAGCAATCTCAATCTTCTGAAATTCAACATTAAGACCCTTAGTAACCTTTACCATGAAGAATTTGTTATCGAGATCCTCATTAGTCTTAATCACTTTAAATTCGACAGGTTCAGTGTAATGGACATCTCCCACTTGTAGAGGTTCGAGTCAATCTTCATCGGGCCTTCTAGTCTCCAAACCTACATCTATGATTAATTTCTACGAGATCCACGAAAAGGAAATATTGTGATGTTTTGTGGAAAAATTATGATAATTACAAACTCCTATCTTCTTCCTCCATTCTAACAATTGTGTTTTAGCACGTGGTAACACTATATTTGGCCATCTTTGACTAACAAGTCAAAATCTCATCGAACTTGGTCACATCGAAAGTGTATGATCTCTTAGGAAATTAATCATTCTTATGACGTGCGAGATTTTTCCCATTCGTGAGCAATTTACATACATAAGGTGACCCTTGCTCCAGTACGTCCAAATTAACTTTGTTTTCGTCGACTCTATTTACTTCGATATCACATTCTTGATTATTTTCATCTAGGTCGACACAGGCTATCCTTTATTTCTTATTATTTTTACTTGCCCACTTCCTTAAGGCGTTCCACATGTTGTAACACCCCGATTCTACCCCACGAATTTATTTAGTAAAATATCAGAGATTTCAAAAACCATCGTTTATTAAAAATCCACATAATCGGAATGCCACAAATCAACGTAAACACAATGTAAACATATCATTATCTCTTCAACAGATACATATTATTTAAATATATCAATCAATTTTATTTCCAAGAATTCATATAAAAGATATAGAAGATACTAATTCCATATAAATCTTTAGAAAATAAATATAACACACAAAACATAACTCCAATAGTATGTGTAACAAAAAAAACTCAAAAATTATAATTAAAATTTCATGCCTCATAAAACATATATTAATATTTAAAAAAATTAAGAAATTTTTAAAATATATGTTTTCATGATACAAAAATAAAAAATAAAATAAACATAGGTGTT
The DNA here is from genome assembly GCA_021764765.1 of Vicia sativa. Classification (NCBI taxonomy): domain Eukaryota; kingdom Viridiplantae; phylum Streptophyta; class Magnoliopsida; order Fabales; family Fabaceae; genus Vicia; species Vicia sativa. The sequence continues at coordinate 101,245,603 of CM038792.1, forward strand.
TATAGAACAAATCTCAATAAACTAAACATGAAAAGCAGTTACGATATCACTTATTGGAATTAATTCAATAATAATTAATCATATATTTGTTAAAATTAATTCAATAAATTAATCATAAAGAAGTGTTATTTATACACTAAATCTAACTCCTACACGAATGATTATACGGTATTGTTTCTTTTAATATTTAATTATTATTTTTATTTATTCTAACACAAATAACTATGTGGACCTATTGTATTTGATATGGTATAAGATAGAGGGATGTTATGTTTACAATGCAATATTTTTTGAGTCCTACACCATAAATTCTCAACTTCAAATTTTCATGGCACAAATTTCAATGTCTATATAATAATATATAAAAGAAAAAAGACATATTAACATATGATTATCTGTTGTATGTCACAATCAGTGTATATAGATATCATTATGTATACTGACTTTGCTATTTATACACTAAATATTACACCAAATCTTGTTTACCGTATTTATCGGTGAATAGTTTTTTATTTTATTTTAACTCGATACATTTCTCTATTTAATAATATATATTTAGATTTAATGTATAAATAACATTTCTCTATTTTAATAATATAGTCTTATATTAGTTTTCCAATAATTATATGGTCAAATATATTTATTTAATTATATTAGCTATTTTATCAAATGAAGTTCCTTAAATAATTATGTGATCAAATAATGTTAAAGATATTTAGATTTTATTTAGGAATTATTTAATTAATTAATTAAACAATTGAATATGAACGAAATATGAGTGGATGTCGGGATGACCTATTCGGAATAATGGGAACCCTAATTGGTCATCATACTATATAAACTATGGTCCCCAATACCGTACACAAGTAAAATAATTTCTTCTCCTCATCGAAGAGTGTTCAAGACATTAGGAGTACCCGTTGAGGCCTATAAGCCAACAAGTGTCAGTCCTTGTCTACACTTTCGTTTCGAGATTATAATTATCATTGCCAAAAGTTTTTTCATCTTATGGATTCGGTATTTCTAAAATCTCATATCTCGTATACTAACATGTCGTAGATCCTATAGTTATATACATGTTCATAATTATTTATTATATTCGCACTAAAGTATATGGTATATATATAACATGTATATATGATTAACAACTTTGCTATTTATACACCAAATGTTACACAAATACTTACACCAAGCAGTGTTCACCGTATTTATACGATGAGCAGTGTTTTTATTTAAAAATATATATTATAAAAATAAAAAAATGAATAGTGTGATTGATGATGATGTTAAATGATGTTGTATGAATAATGACTTTTATTGATAAATGAAGTTGGTTAATCAAATGCAAAACATTGGTTAATATAGTGATGAAGTTGGTTAATAAACATCAGATATTAAAAATAATTTTAATAGTAAAATAAAATTGGTTAATGAAACTTAAAAGTGGGTTAAAGTTACAAAGATGGTTAATAGACCGCTTGATTTTAAGTAATTAAAGTTGGTTAATAAAATGTAAAAAGTTGGTTAATAAAATTATGAAGTTGGCTAATGAAATATAAAAGTTGGTTAATAAAGTTATGAAATTGGTTAATCGGTACTTTTGTTTTCTACTCCATCAATCTAAAAAAGGTTAACTTTTTAAAAATAATACTATTTTATAATATTTCATGTTCACCGTATAGGTGAACAGTAAAATCTGATATGTGTAAAAAAAGTGTAAGAATAGTATTTTCTATTTCTTACGGTACTGTCTTGTCAGTATAGTTACCATACAAGACAATATTATTTTATTTTACTTTTCTTTTCAAAATCACATAGTTTTAATCCTAATTAACATAATAAAGATATCAAAAGTAACATGCAATCATATTATAACAATTAATAAATATTGCAAACTTTATGATCCTCGTGATTGAAAACCTCATACAATAAAATACAAATATTTTAAGCCATGGAAAGATAACAAATTATCATAGATCTACATACAATATAGTATTAGAACATAAAGTAGCGGATGAAATTAACAGATTAGGATTAAAAATCACAAGTTCAACAACAAAGTCTTAATTATTAGAATTAAGTGACCTAACAATCAATAATATATATATATATATATATATATATATATATATATATATATATATATATATATATATATATATATATATATATATATAACATATATAATTTATACGAAACCTAATAGTCATACAAGCATGTATGAAATTGAACATAAAATAATTTTAGATATACCGGATCCATCGATAAATTTTTGTTGGCTAATCACGAAAGTGATGGCTTATGTAGTTCTTCCTCAACCAGTACTCCTAATGCCTTGAATCCTCTTTAGATGGGGAGAAATTATTGAAGGGTAATTTAGTATTTTCTATTTATGTACCTTTTATCTTGGTCATTAAGATTACTCTATTAGGGCCTATGTGGCAATTTTATCATTGTATAAATATACTAGTGGTAGATGTCATTTATAACAACAATCTTTATTTCTTTCTCCTTTGTGTAGCTGTCATTCTCTCATTATTCCTATCATCTTTGATTCTTGTGCACCAATAAATTGATATTTAGAGCTCCAGTTAGAAATACGAGGAAACACGTGAGTGGTGTTGTGTGATTGATTTTGATTATGGGTTCACGTTGAATCTTTGAACAAAATTGTAACAAAATCACTTTTATGATTATGTGGTGTTGGGAAACAACGTGTGAGTGAACATCGAGTGTCTTGTACAAGGTTAAAGATGAGCGAAAATGGCAACATGAGTACCAAACTTCCGGTTTTGATGGCAAGCTGGAGCAGATGGATGATTCATATCTGCGTGTTATTTGGTGCTCAAGATGTTCTTGAGCTTATTCTTGATGGGTATATTTTGGTTGTAGCAAATGCAGAAGAGAATAGATGAGAGAAACAAGAGGAAGAAAGATCGGAAGATGTTGTTCTTCATCCATTAGTGTGTGATGTGAATGTGTTTGAGAAGATTGCGGTTTGGCGATGTCAAAGGAGGTGGGACACAATTGAGATGTTATTACGGTGACGCATTAGTGAAGAAGGTAAAGCTTCAGTCCTTGAGAATACAATATGAAAATCTCAACATGAAGAACAATGAGAAGGTTTTAGAGTATATCTCTAGAGTGATTATGATCACTAATGAGATGAAGGCTTGTGGAGAAATTCTTTCTGAATAGGTAATCATAGAGAAGGTATTGAGGTCACTTACTCCTCAATTTGATTACATTGTTGTAGCAATATAACATTCTAAAGATCTGGAAACCATGCGAATAGAAGAGCTACAAAGTAGTCTAGAAGCGCATGAGTTGCGTATGACTGAAAGAACTTCTGAGAGGGAAGTTAAGCAGGCTCTGAAAGCTTATTTTGTCAAGGACCAGAAGCATTCTTGGTCAGAGGCCAAGAATAGACGTGGTGATAGATTCCGGAAGTCAGAAAGTTCTGATGAGAAGAAACATCATAAGGGAAAAGAAAAATATGACAAGAAGAAAGTTCAAGGTTATTGTTTTAAGCAGTTTGGCCATTTGCTGAGATTCTTTGGTCAAACAAGGGAAAGAAATCAGAAGAACCAAATATAGTTGGAGGAGATTTAGATGATGAACCTGTGTTGTTGATGGCTTTTGAGTCTGATGGAAGATGTTTGGCAGATTAGTGGTATATGGACACTGGTTGTTTAAATCACTTGACTGGAAACAAACAATGGCTAATAGATTTTGACTCCAGAAGGAGGAGAAAGATCAGATGTGCTGATGATAAGTACCTTAATGTAGAAGGTATGGGAAATGTCAAAGTTAAAGTGAAGAATAGGAAGAATGTTCTGATCAAGGATGTTTGGTATATTCTTGGAATCAAAAGCAATCTGATGAGTGTGGAATCACTCATTGAAAGGATTCTCATTTGTTATGAAGAACAATCTCTTGAAGTTGTATGATTCAATGAAGTTGATTATGCAATATGAAGGAAGCAAGAACATTCAAGGTGAATGTAGAAACAGCTGAAATAAAGTATCTTAGTGTAGAAGGCTCTAAAGGAGATAGTAAGTTGTGGCACAAGAGATTGGGGCATCTGAACTATAGAAGCTTAGGGCATCTAAGTTCTAAGAAGCTCGTACGTGGCATTCCAAAGATTGTGAAGCCTGAGAATTCATGTGAGGTATGTGTCATACCCCAATTTTTGACCTAATATACCACCTTACATTTTCATCATTACACCATTAACAGTTCAGAACATAATTAATCGGGTGTGGCTTCCACAGGTCAAAATTAGGGTTTCACAGAATTTTCATCTGATCCAAGAGGCAAGCAATTAGGGATTGAGTCTTACTCACTTTATTTGATATATCTTGATCAAATCATCAACCTCTGATCTTCAGATATCAAAAATTTACTCTTGATCTATCAAGGATCGACCAATTAGGGTTTTTGTCGAGCATGAGCAATCTCTGATTTTCTGATCAATGAATGACTTTTTTGAGTAGAGATTGATCTTCATATCTTAAATACAACATGTTGACCTAATTTCTGGATTCAAAATATTATAGAAGTTCACGAAATTCATCGATCAATTTCTAGATCATCGATGAAATTTCATACTCTTGAAAAGTCAAACTTTGACTTTTGGTCAACTTTCAAGACAAAACTTTTTCAATCATCAAAATACTTCAAATGATCCATCATGATCATAAAAAATCAAGAAATTTGGAAAAGTCAACAAAAAGTCAAAATTTCTAACACTTAGAAAAATTTTCAAGTGTTAAAATTTTGTACTTTTTTCAAATGTCATGGCATTTTTTCATATAGTTCCACTTTGAATTGGAAAAAACTCAAAACATGAAAGTTGTAGCCCTTGAAACAAGCTTTCCAAAATGTCCAAGAACTCTCAAATCCATGGAGTCTAGCTATACTTTTGAATTTGAAACTTAGAGCTCCAAAATCCATAATTTTCAAGTACAAACCTTCAAATTTATAAGTCATTTTGCATTTTCTTCTTCTAGAACACATGCCACCTTGCAAAGATAAGCTAGAGCTGATAAAAATCAGTTGGATGTAATTATGATGGATAAGATCAAGTTGGAAATTAACCATGGTTAAAAAAAGGAAGCTTCCTTTTGCATTTAATGCAAAAAAGACTTCCTTGCCCTCTAAGGCAAGTTGAAAATACCAATTCTTTGTACTTACCATTCAGAACTCATGGCCTATAAATAGAGGTCTTGTTTGCAATTTCAAATCACACCAAAGCTATGCAAAGACATGCTTTCTCTCATCTTTCTTAAAAATCAAGAAACATAGTGTATTTTGAGAAATTGTGCATTTTTGAAAACTAGTGAAAAACTTTGAGTAATTTGGTGTCTAACATGTTTTAATATCAATATGAAACTTGTTTGAAACATAAAATCAACACAAAGCCAAGCTGAAAATCGGTTTTCACATTCCATGTTCATAAACTTGCCAAAGCCTTATCATTCAATTTGGACTTTGGCTTGAGCAACTTGAGTTTTGATCATCAAACATCATTAACATACATCATAAAGATGATCACGGACCATTAACAACAAATTGTAACACCTCTAACCACGATTTCCGGTTTCACTTTGAGTTGTATGCAGTCAACTTGGTCGATCAATTCGAGGCAAGTTCATGAAGTGCGGACCATCCTCACATCTTTCACAAGAGCCGTTGGTGCTATAGGGATCATTAAAACTCAATGGAAACACTCCAACCGATCGATTCCGCTTGGGTAAGAACACCAACTTGAATTCCATGATTCTTTGATTCAAATAAAAAACTCTTGGCCATCTTGTTTCGCTATCACGATCATTAACCCTCAATCAATTGATAAAATCATCCACCATACACGATTTCAATTAGATTTTTCGGTTTAGGGTTCTTCGTGTTCTTGATTCAAACATGTTAGGCTTAAAATAAATGAAATTAAGTGATGCCATCATGTTCCTGGGCTCAAAACGATCAACTTTCATGTTTACATCTTTTGATTTCATTAAGAAACGAAGATTTGAGGATTGATTGAAGGATTGGAGATGAAGAACAAGGCTACGCGCGTTTTTTTCAAATTCAAATATTGAGTTTAAAATATATTTAGTTGGTTTAATCACATATACGGATGTATTTGCCCCAGTGATTGCCGACTCACTCTTAAGACTCTCATGCCATGCCTTGCCTCTGGGTCCCGGTTCGAGTAGCCTTGGGACCTTTTTGCAAACTTTTAATTTTCATTCATGTTTTTACAAACTTTGACTTTTTCAAAACCAATAAAACTCCTCATTTTGAGGTGATTTTTGTACACTTGTCAATTAATGTATCTATTTTATGATAGTGCAAAAATTTGGAAAAAATTTCATCCGATTATATTTTGATCGAGTGAAACGGTACTTTTGAGTACTTTTCAAAACACCTTTAAAGGTGTTTTTTCAAACTTCGAAGCCCGATTCTTTTCAAAACTTTTCACAAGTATATTTCACTTTTCAAAACACTTTCAAAAATTCTTCAAAACTTTTCATCAAACTTACATCTTTTCCATGATCGATCCGATTTGCGATAAAACCGATCGTTTTTCAATTTCTTAACCGATCATGGGCCCTCTACGGTGTAAGTCCCAACATTGTTTATGTACATACATATTTTCCTTGTACATATCAAATTATTTTCATATACATACAAATTTTTACACAAAAATATCTGAGATACCTCTGTAAATACTCAAACAGATAAACTTGATCGTTCGTTTTAGTTTAAATGCGTATATATACTCTGAATACCATTGGTATTGAAAGGAGCATTATTCCGGTGAAAGCTTTTAAACCAATGGGACACCCTTATAATGTAAGTCCCAACCATCCTATGTACATCCACATCCTCCAGTACATAAATACTGTTCGCGTACATATTTACTTCCTTGTACACAATTCAAACTTGTAAATAATCAAGTCACTTCGTTTTAAGCGTTAGTTTCACATACACTTGTTTATATTTCCTTCATAAACTCTTGTAAATAAACATCATGCATCTGTTTATATTTCCTTCATAAACTCCTGTGAATACATATCACACACACACACTTGTTTATACAACTGTCTAGTTATAACATAACAACTAGTCTAACCAATAGGTTCCCCACAGTATTAGCCTCCTCTTGGGCTTTATACAAGATAACTCATCCCTGCAGAGTTTAGCCTCCTCTTGGGCTTTGTACAAGGTAACTCATTCATCTAAGTTCAGCCTCCTCTTAGGCTTCATATAAGAAAACTCATTCATCTGAGTTTAGCCTCCGCTTAGGCTTCATATAAGACAACACTCCCCTGCTGAGTCAGCCTCCTCTTGTGCTTCGTTCAAAAGAACTCCTCATTGAGTTTAGCCTTCTCTTGGGCATCATACAAGAAAGAGACCAAGAAATCTATTAACAGCCTCCTATTGGGCTTCCAATACAAAGAATCACCCGCGTTAGGATAGAACCCAGAGAGTATAATTTCCCGGTGAAATTGCTCTTAATTCCAAAAGGATAGTTTCCCGGTGAAATCCCTTTTAAAGCCAAAGCCAGCCACACCCTATAGCTTTCTCTTGAGCTTCATACAAGGACCCTCGATGACCCTCGGAATGCCTCCTCTTGGGCTAACAATACAAGGACCCATGGGCTTCTTAAAAGCATCCCTTTAATCCAATCAACTTCTCCTAGAGATTTAGATGTTTATCATCTCTATGGAAGAAGTATCTCATCTATCACATCACATACAATCAAAAACTTTTCAAACTCTTTTCAAACAGAAATCTCTCTTAATTGTAAGTGGTAACGCTTGTACACTCAAGTAAAACACCAAATGCTTACAATTAAAAGATTCAATCATCTTTTTCAAACATCTTTCTTAAACATGTAAGTAGTAGCGCTTGTACACTCAAAACACACACCTATAACTTCTGACGAAAGATTTTAATCGGTCAAACTTTTCAAAATGTATGTGATGAAATAGATTAGATACATTTTCATTAAGATGACATTTATGCATGTCTCTTACTAACATCCGTTGCTTTCCACTAGCATAAGTGGGAACTACGATTGCTACGACTTTCTCAACATCCCTTTGAGAATACGTGAGGCCAAGTCTCATCCTTGCGAGCAAATTTCTTTCTCCCTAGGACCAAACAAACGTAGATCCCTTTAGATCCGAGCTACAAATGCTCGATTCCCATTAGGATATGTGTCGCGAAGATCCAAAGATCTTTGCGAGCACAATAATAACAAACACTAGGATCCCACATAATCTATCCTTCTTTAAAAATCCCAAGAAGAAACTTTCCCATCATAGAAATAGCAAATTAAAACACACAAACATATCAAATGTATTCATATATAAAGCTATAGATAACTATATATATTTTAGGGTGTTCCATCTATTCCCTTTATATAACAAACCCTGGAATCTCCCCAATGCGTTACGTCTAGTTTAGCTGGTAATTCATATCATAATCAATTGAGGTATTGCGACTTTTCCCTTTTCATAATCATTAAATCATCTTTTCTTGTGTTGAAAATAATAAAGCTTGATGCTCGCGGCATCTTTATAAACAAATCAAAGAGTAAATCGTTTGAGGCGAGAGAATCGAATTGATTCAATTCTCTGTACGACACTTTTAACGGTATGCATGAAAGGAAAGCATACAGTTGCCATTTCTATCAAAAGTAGCCCAAGAGCAAAACATGCTCGGGAGTAGTATATTTTGATGTGTGGACCATTTCGAACCTTCACTTGGAAATAGGTATTTTGTGTCTTTGTGGATGAGTTCACAAGAATGACGTGGTAACTCTCATCAAGTTTAAGAATGAGGTGTTTACTAAATTCCAAAAGTTCAAGGTGAAGGTGAGAATCAAAGTAGTCGAGTTAAGATTCTCGAGCGGATGGTGGATGAGTATAACTCTGAGAATGCCGAAGTTGTGATGATAATGGAATTGAGCATGAGGTTCTTGCTCTTATACTCTAACACAATGGTCTTGTTGAGCGAAGAAATCAAACTTTGCTTGATATGAAGAAGTATGCTAAAGAAAGCTTCCTCACAACTTATGGGAGAAGTTGTTGCTCTTGTGCATATATATACTCAATAGGTGTCCAACACGAAGCTAAAGGAGATTCCTTTATAGAAGTGGACTAGAGAGAGAAAGTGTTAGTCATCTAAAGGTTTTGGTTTTGTGTGTTACAAAACGTTCGGAAGCTAGAAGGAAGAAGTTGGGTGATAGAAGCAAAGTGATGTTGGTGGGGTGCCACAGTGCAGTGCATACAAACTTTATTGTCGAAACTAATAAAGTTGAAGTCAATGAACATGTTATTGTGAAAGAGTCGAGCTTGGGATTGGAGAAGTCTCACCCCATTTCGGTGTAGAGATAACCACGAAGATGAGTCAGGTTGAAAGTTCGAAGAAGAGTCAGTCGGAAGATGATTTTGAAGACTCTAAAGATGAAGATGATGAATCGATTCGATCTAGATTCGATGATGATCCAATCACGGTGGTGATCATGCTACGGAAGGGAAAACTACGAAGCGTCGGTTACGGAGACAAGCTTCTAGAGATGATCATGTTTTGAAGGTGTTAATTCGAAGATAGGGTTTCGGACAAGGTCCAGTAATGTTGTTCCAGTTCTAGAATATTGGAACAAGTTCAAAGGCCACAAAGAATCGAACCATACCTAGAAGGTTTGCAAATTTTGACATGCTACAAGACAACGAAGTTGATTTAGAGAGAGAGTCATTTAGTGTGTCATGTTAGTAGACTACGAACCATTGGGTGTAGAAGAAGCACTCAAAATAAAGTACACACGATGCCATGAAAGAATAACTTGAGGCTATAGAAAAACAAAATTTAGGAGTTGACTAAGCTTGAGAAGAAGAAAGCCATCGATGTCGGATGGGTTTCAAGGTGAAGCTTAAGCGGATGGATTAGTTGGTAAGCACAAACAAGGCTAGTGGCCAAGGTTTTCTTGAACACGGACTAGATTACTTTGAGGTATTTGCACATGTAGCTAGACATGAAAGAATGAGGCCGGTGATTGCTTTAGCGCAAATAGAAATTGGCCTTTGATGCATTTGGATGTGAAGTCGCATTTACGAGCAGTCCATTACAAGAAGAGGTATATGTGTCACCGGCTTGAAAAATAATCGAAGGCATGGTGTACAAGTTACATAAAGCTCTGTATAGATTGAACAACACCGAGCTTGGAATCGAAGATTGATTCATTTTCAAGAAGCAAGGGTTTCGAAAGTGTGAGATAGAATATGGAGTTCGTGCAACATTCGGAAGCAATATGATTACGGTGTGTCTTTATGTTGATGACATATTGCTTGAGAGCTTTCAGGAAGATATAATCAAGTTCAAGAAAGTGTTGATGAATGAATTTCGGATAGTGATTTGGGAAATATGGTATATTTTTAGGGGTGGAGATTTTGTACTCGAATGAGGGTATCATTTTGCATCGATGAAGTATGAACTAGAACTTGAAGAAGTTTAAGTGGAGAATTATAAGAATCATTACAGTCGAACCAATCATAATTGGATTCGACTACGGTAATAATGGATGCTACGATCTTCAAACAATGGTTGGTTCTTTGAGGTATTTGTGTAATACCAAACACGATATTTCCTATCAGTTGGATTGGTTAGTAGGCTTATGAGTAAACCTAAGTGGTCCCATTATCAAGATCTATCAATTTTGAGGTATATCAAGGGATATGGGTTTGGAATATTATTTCCTTCGGAAGAAAGGCGGTCGAGTTGATGCTACCTTTCACGATTGGTGTGGAGATAAAGTTGATAGAAGAAGTATTTGGATACTTATTCAAGTTTAAGGAGGCCCTATTTCTTGGGTTCAAGAAGCAAGTTGTTGTTGCTATCAACGTGTGAAGTAGTATATTCGGGCGTTGTTGCATGTCAAGTTGTGTTCCGAACTTATTGCAAGATCAAGATTAAAGTAAAGAAGCTGATGATTGATAACAAGTGCTTCAATCTTGCGGAAATCTGTGTTTCAGGGAGAAGCAAGCATATTGAGACTAAGTATCATTTCTTGAAAGAAGTCTAGAACGGAACATTAGAAGTTGTGCATTGTAGCACCGAGCGGTTAGCGGATGTTACGGCGAAGGCAATCAAGACGGATCAATTTCTCCTCTTAAGGTATGGATTTGGTGTTGTTAGTTTTGTATAGAAATATAAATTAAGGGATAGTATTGAAGGGTAATTTAGTATTTTCTATTTATGTACCTTTATCTTGGTCACTAAGATTACTCTATTAGGGCCTATATGGCAAATGTATCCTTGTATAAATAGACTAGTGGTAGATGTCATTTATAACAACAATCCTTATTTCTTTGTCCTTTGTGTATCCGTCATTCTCTCATTATTCTCTCATTATTCCTATCATCTTTGATTCTTGTGCACCATTTTATAAGGTATAACATATAATTTATCGAAACCTAATAGTCATACAAGCATGTATAAAATTGAACATTCGATAAAATAATTTTAGGAATACCTGGATCCATCGAGAAATCTTTTGTTGACGGTGATCCTGAAAGTGTTGGCTTATGTAGTTATTCCTCAACCGGTACTCCTAATGCCTCTCCTCTTTAGATGGGGAGAATAGGTAATTTGATTTTCTTAGTATATTGGGGACCATAGCCTATATATAGTGTGATGGTCAGTTAAGGTTTCCATTATTCTCAAATTTGACCATCCTGACATCCACTCATATTTGAGTCCATATCCAATTATTTAATTAATTAATTAATTAAATAATTCCTAAATCAAATCTAAATAGTCTTTTTAATATTATTTAATCACATAAATATTTAAAATATTTTATTTAATAATAATAACTAATATAATTAAATAAATATATTAGACCACATAATTATTAAAATATTAATATTTAATTAAATAATTAAAATAACAGTAATTACTCAATCAACCAATCCAATTTAGTTCCACAACTCAAGAACTAACCACCAACTTAAAAAAACAAATATATAAAAATAAAATTCCTTAACAACTAACCAATATTTAACATATCCTGCTATGTTGTCATTAACAAAAATTAATAAAATCAATTCAACTTTTTAATTTTTCATGACAATTTTATTTACAAACCTCTTCGATTGACAAAATAATAAAATCAAATAACCATTTTCTCAAAAAAAAACCAAAACCAAGTAAGTGTAACATATGGATTGATATATGTGGATGCGAAATAGAAAGAATTGGTGGCAAGGTGGAGTGAAGGGGCCAGTAGGCTGAAGCGTCGGAGGTAAGTGTATCGTCGTGGAGGGAGTACGGAGGTAAGTACCGTCATCGGAAGGAGTAAGGCGGAGGGTAGCGTCGGCCGGGAGGGAGTTCGATTGGATGTTGTGGTGTTTCACTTTCATGACCCCGAGTTTGTGCAAACTATTTTCCTTCGTTTTCTCTTTACGCAAACGTTTTCTTTCTTCTATATTTTATTAATTATTTTATTTTTTTAGATATATGGACTCCAAAAACTATTGGATCTGAATAAGGCAAGTCACAGAATTTTTCTTGCCACCCCAAACTTTAACCTAGCACCTCAATCTTTTTATTCTCACTTTACTCGGTTTATTACAAAGGCATTTTCGGACAAAATTTTCGGTAGGATATTTAAATTTTTGGCATACCGAAAATTTAATAATTTGTTTACCCAAATTTCGAGCGTTTTTAAAATTTGTTATACGAAAATAACATAATTTCGGTATTACTCAAATTACGAGCGTGTATTAAAAATTTGGTATCACGAAAATTAGGTAAGTTTCGGTATATTGAAAATTTCATTTATAACTGAAATTTTCGCTATGTATAAATATGTTTTTAATATGGTTGAGATTTTGCGGCACTTTTGGAGGGCGGATTGCACTTATGTGTGGTCTAGAGCATCACCATTTGTATAAATAGGGGTTTTAGGGTTATTGAATAATCCATCTCAACAAAATGCCTCTTCCTCAATTTGGTTAAGGCAAAGTGTATTACAACGGTCGTAAACCTCTTTGTTGAATTCAAGCTCCGGATGGATCGAGTCATTTGCCACCTTGAAGGAAGCGTTGAATGGTTTCTTTGCTGATTCGATAATAGAAGGGTGACAAAGATTGAGTTTTGGAGGATTACATTGCAGGATGGTTGGGTGAAATACAAACTAATCGAGCTGAAGAATGATGAAGATGTGAAGGCCATGTGGAAATAATTTCGTCGTAGGATAACCAAAGAGTCGATCGAGTTGGACGCGGAGATCTGGAGATCTGTTGACGACATCATAAAGTGTTTGAAGCATCCAGATGAATTCGATAGTTCCTAGGTTTTCATGTATCGGAGTACTGTTTATGTTTGTTGTTTGTTAACTTATTCGAGTTTTTTCTCTGTGTTATATTTTTTTCTTTATGTAATCGAAAGAAAAGGTACTAGCCAAAAAATATTATGCAATAAACTAGAAGTCTGTTTGTCACAACATACGCATATAATACAATAATAAAAATAAAAATCTACATAGGCCTTCCATGGGAAATCTCGATAAACCTCACCATCGAGGTTCACCAACCCCATGATGTTATTTAGTTATAGCTGCGATGAGATGTAGAGGGTGTCTGGTCATTGCGGGAGGAAGAGGTAGTGGTGGAGGAAGAATCTACGGTACACGAAGGCCTTGGGACGTCGGATGTTGAAGTTGGTGGTATGATCGAGGGTGTGACACACTAAGGATCCACTCAAAATAGCTACCAGGCTCACGAACCATGACGGATGGATCCATGATCTCACAAGGAGTTGATGATGTGACTCTAAAACCGGATCAATGCCACCAGTGGGGCATGTGGGACGGGAAATTCCATGTACATAACCATATTGGCGTAGACACCTCTCAGCAAGTGTCTAGCCACATAGCTCTCATATGACATGCCACGAATATAAACTAGATACCTTAAAAGGGCGATGAGTGGATGAGCGTATCACGGTATCCGGATGACATCATCCGGTCGAGCATCCGGACTTCATGTACTCCATCAACCCTCTAGGAGCGACTGTTTGGCCTTCCACCTCTTCGCATGGCTCTTTATCCTCCACAGCTGGATCTTTCGGTCACATATGTAGGAAGTGAATGTATCCAACAAAATAAAATCATGAAATTATTTTACTAATACCTAATAATTATAAAAATCATCTAATGAAATATAATATACTTGTAACAAGCTCGATAACCAATAAGTTATCGGTCTCGGGACGGAAGCAACATCAAGTGTTGTGTAAAGCATCGTCAATTGCCATTCCTCAAGCCCAACATAGTGTCAAATGCTTTGAATAGAGACAAGTACGAACATCAATGTAAACTCGAGTTGTCTACAAAGAGTACATACCAGATGTAGCATATGTATCATGCCTCTGCCTCCATGACTCAGGATAAATAGTCCTCAACTAAAGCATGCGAAGGTGAAATCCCGAGTCTCACCAAACTCATGAACATCCACCTTACCACCTCAGAGTATCCTGACCATGCGCAGCGTTGCACGGTCCTATAATCGATGTGAAAATGTACAGTCGGAAGGTGAAAGGGCATCGGATCATCAGCGTCCGTCATCTCCTCAAATGGAAGATGGAGCGATGATGTCTCGAGTTCCACCTCTCACAAAAGGCGATAGCGAGGAGGCTTCCAACATGGTCAAGGAGAATCCAGCAAGTCCTCGACTTGAAATCCTCAACTATCTTCCTCACACTTTCGAGACAACTCTTGTTGGGGAAGTTCTTCTTGACCCATGAGAAACAACCTTCAACCTTTGGATGCTCTTGAAATAAAATAACACAATTACAATAAATTAGTATAGATCAAATCGTGTAATACAAATAAAATTAACCATTAAACCAAATCAATATTACATACCTCACCTGCCATATCCTTAGCATAACCCATCAAAGCGGACTGTCGGGAAGGTCCTCAAAACCACCATGGTACACATTGATGGCTGTAGATCAATTATCGTGGTATGCATATCAACACGAGACACCACGTCCTCCCTCTTGAACCGGCTCTGTATCCGGCTCCTGAACCGGCTCACCAACTATTTGCTCATGTACCGACTTCTCAACAACCGACTCCACGAACCCGGGTGCTCTACAACTTCTGCTGGTGTGGTGATCTCAGGCTCTGTAATCATGATGAGGTGCAAGAAACCCAGCGAGGCACTGCTGCCATCCATTTTGGTGAGAAGCCGGTCACGGCGGCGTTGGGACCATCTACGGGCATCGCCTCATTAGCGGCTCGAGCTACGGCGTCGGCTCGATCCGTGAATCTGCAGGTAATAGACCCATCTCATCTCTCGTCTCACGCAAGCAAAATTAAAAATCTTAAGAAACATAGAAATTTAACAAAATAGAAAATATAAATTATTGAAATTTACGGTATGGAATATATACGAAATTTCAAAATTTTCATATCATTATCAAATGATGTCAAATTGTGAAATTTGAAAATATCGAGATATTTCATAATTTAGTGATATCGAAAAATTATGAAATATCCGTACAAAATACTATAAATTTTTGCCAAATGTACCTAAATCTTACTTGTTTTTGAAATATTCGGTAGTGCCATTAAATTTTCGGTATAAATCAAAATTTTAAAATAAATATAAATTTGAAGAATAAAATTTGATTGGATAAAATTGTCTTATCATAACTTTGAGGATGTCATTAAAATTGAGGTGGTAAGAAAAATTCTCGGAATATCCACCTTAGCGAATCAAGCGTCGTCGGGCGATAATCTAATATTAAAATTACATCTCGGCACATAACACAATTTTGATTATGTTTCTTCAAATATTTTTATTAAAAAGTCAAAATATTAATAATCTAAAACTCAATTTAGATATGATGTCAAAGAAAAAACCTAACATAAAATGTTTTTCAGAATTGTATATTTTAAATATCTTAAAAATGTATACTTCAACGGTTATAATGTGCATTACAACGATGGTAATTATCGCAATCACCACAACCACAATCACAATTTAAAATCATGTATAATACACCAAAAGTCTTAGTTAAATCTCTAGTAATGGTTGATCCCAATCCTTAAGCCCATGAGCCAGCACATTATCATTCAATTCCATAAAATCATCCACCACAAAATCACCAGTACTCCATGGAATCTCCCACAACACCTCATTATTCTTATCATTTGAAATCTCTTCAATGCAGTTGGTATCAATAGATTGTATAGGAACAATCAAATTCTGATCGACCCCTATACTTGTTGTTGAAGCACACTGTGGTGGTGCCAAATTGAGCCTAGCGGAGTCACCATGTAGCCTTTTAGCAGCATCATCATAAGCAAGTGCTGCTTCAACACAAGTGTTGAATGTTCCTAGCCAAAGCCTAGCACCACGTTTGGGTTCTCTTATTTCAGCTACCCATTTTCCCCAAGTCCTTTGTCTCACTCCTTTGTAATTGCATAATGCATTCTCTGGTCCCCCTTTTCCTCTTGATCGTGCCTTTTTTACCTGTGAATCCCTTTTCATCATTGCTCATACTAATATTGTTGTAGCAACCTTTGCTATTATAGAAATATAAATAGTATATGTTATTTTGTGAAGTATAGCCAGAAATATATTGAGTGAATGAATGAATAATGTGTGAGTATTGGAGAGAGTGACACTTGGAGAAAGACAAAGAAATATGATACTCTTTGATCTTAACATATTAACTCTTTTACTTATGGCACAAATATTTTTATTATTTTTAATAAATTATTGTTAAATTGTGTTAGATTTGACTTATTTTTAATATTTGAAGGATATTATTTAATTATTATGAACAATCGGTTTGTATTGTTAGATACTTAAAATAAAAATTATTTTTTTATATGCAATTGATTGTGTAAAATTCATTGTCATTTTAATTAAATTATTTATTTTATTGTACAAATGTAACTTTTAGGCCGGAAGGATTAGTGTCACTAAATGCAAAAGGTTTGACAGCCACTTGGTACTCGTATGGTGTTTCTATTTTGGACCTACAATTACATAAATTACTTAAATATTTCTCACGTAATAATATGTTAAAAGAAATGACTTATCTATAAAGAATCAAAGGGGTGAGGGGAAACAACCTGTTGGTTGTTTAATTTTTTCGTTGATTTTTCACGATTATTTTACCTTTTTTTCTTTCTATTCGTCACAATTAGGGGGGTGAGAGTATCAAGTGAGTATTACTAAAAATATCACCTAGATTCACGATGTAATGCCCATAAACAGAAGAACTTCAAAATCTAACTTTTCTGAGTTAAGCCCAAAAGCATGAATAATGACCTTTTTTTTATTTATTTTTCATTGCACATCATGTTACTCACATCTTATGTATTTTAAAATAATCTTCAAATTTTGAATTTTAAAATTCATAAGCTCTTAAATCACAAATCATATATAAGATTAAAATAACCCTCAAAGAAATATTAAAATCTCTACATTGATTGGAATTGAGAACCCTAAATGATCATATCTAGATTGAAATCGAACCATCCAATTTTCAAACTTGTGCAATTTTAATCTTTAAATTAAATTAAAATTAGAATTCAAATGCTTCTTTAATTAACCCGTGTCTTTTCTCTTCTTTCACATTTTCATTTATGCAAAAAGCAAAATAGAAATATGAAGAGAGGGTCTTTAATATATAGCAATTTTTCCTCATTTTCAACTCTTCTCATAGATTATATCCATTGCATTGAAGCTTATCAAGTCTTTACTCCATTACATTGCACTTATTTGAAGCTTATCTCAATTGTTGCTCAGTCTTTTTCCTTTATTGATCTCACACGCATGCGTTATCTAAATAGATTATATGTATGATGGTTCTGACTTAATTGCAATAAAAATGTTTGTTATGTTTGTTGTGAACTGCCTTGTTTTTTTTTAGCATTATAGGAATCACATGTTATGTTTTTATTCTCTAATTCTAGTTTGCATGTAGTCCATATTGTGCAACTTAGACTCTCGATACAATGATTAGAATTGATTCACATATTTTGATTGTATAAAAAAGGTCTGACAACCATGAAAGATCGAAACATAGTAAAGTGTTCCAACATGCTTCAGTTTGCAGGGAGAAAGTTACACCCTTGTGTCATGCTATTGGAAAATTTTCTTTTGCTGGGGAGGGATCATTTTCACAGGTTCACGGGTTTCAGAGCATTGTCTTAGGAATTCTTGTTCATTTGCACCAAGCTGTTCGTCCCTTGCTACAACCTCGGATGCCCCAAAGGGTTTCCCAAAGGCTTCTTCAAACTTTTATTATTTCCTCGTATCCATACCATGCAACTAAGCACATATAGAATGGAGAGGTACTATAAATCTTTTAATTACTCTTTTAAACATTTGTACAATAATATTTTAATTGTCTAACAAAATATTTATTTTTTG
Source organism: Vicia sativa (assembly GCA_021764765.1). Lineage (NCBI taxonomy): Eukaryota > Viridiplantae > Streptophyta > Magnoliopsida > Fabales > Fabaceae > Vicia > Vicia sativa. The sequence goes on from CM038792.1 coordinate 101,264,076, forward strand.
CAATATTGTGACATGTTAAAGTGTATCGATACGATAAAAAGGTTGAAAGGCTTGACTTGATGAGCCATGGTTCAGGATGTTATGCGATCTATCTAAGTTACAAGATTTATGTAGGGTGACTATGGGTATAATAAACATGGCTTATTATATGCTCTTATAAAGAGATGATGCATAAAGACTTGGCATTTCCTCTTTCGATAGGTGAGATGTCCATCATTTGATGATGTCTTATGCCTCCTTCATCTTATCATCTAGGGAAAATTATTAAACTACTAGGACCACCATACGTGGCGAGTTTGACTAGTTCATCTCAATAGTCAAACAAAAACTTCGTTAATGATATTAAAAGAAATAATATCATATTTAATAAAAATGCAATAATTCCACAACACTTAAGCATCACATATTTTAACTTCCAAAGCACTAAAGCAACCTTGTGAAGAAATATAAAAACATGAAATGTGAGAGAGTATAAATGAGAAAGAAGAACTATAAATTTAATTTCTGGTGTAAAGGAAAATGAAGAGAACTCCCTTTATTTATAGGAGAAAATAATTTCTCAAAAAGAAAGAGATATGAGCCTTTTAATGACTTAATTAATTAATTAATTAATAATATGGTCTAATTGATCAAGAGATTCAAAATGACGACAAAACTAATCCAAAAATGGAAACCATACAATAATTATGTGTCTTAATCGATTAAGAGTATTTCTAATCGATTAAGAAGAATCTTATTTTCTAATTGATTGGACTAACTCCTAATCGATTAGGCATTGTAAAATGTTTCCCAAATGATTAGGATCACTCTTTGTCAATGTCACATGAACCGATAGGTCTGTCATAGTTTAAAGGGTTTAGTAAATTCAGATAGTTTTAAAAAAATCAAGTATGGAGTTATCTTAGTAATTTGATAAGTACTCTTATACCTTTTATTTCTACGATTGCTAGAGGCAGGGACTGAGCGACACTTCCTCTCTTTTACAATTTTCAAGCTTCAAGATCTCTTGCTTGATTAATTATTGATTTATAACTTTATTTGGGACTTGAATCTTCTAACACTACTTGATGTAGCTTTTGATATACTCCATCATCGGGTTTACTAAATAGTAAAATAGGAGAACATAAAAGGCCTCATTGAACACCGTTTGACCTTAGGTGTTGCCATCATTACAATTTTTTGGATCATTTATTATTTTTAATAGATGATGACTTCACATAATTTTTGTGACATATGCGTTGTTATCATAAAATCCATTGTGAGCATCTAACAATTGCAAATAGTTGTACTTGCAAGAACATATATCCACAACATCAAGGAGAAACTCCTTGGAGTAGAGGGTTGTAACACCTAAATCACAAACACTTAATTTATAAAATATGTGTAATAACTTAATCAAAATGGGTGTCACATTTTCTCGACAAAAATCTTTCTCAATTATCAAATTATAGCAACGTAAATAAATCTCAACACAAATTTGATTGTCTCAAAAATAAAATCTACTTAATTTTAAATCATAAAATATATAGTTTAACAACTCGTAGAACACAAAATAGAAAATACTCTTATACCAATGTTACAATATTAGGCGGCGTGCAAAAACTAAATAACTCAAAATGATAAACAACAAAGAAGGCCATCATGACATCCTCCAACATAAGCAACAACTAAAGCTCGTCTACATGAGTATCGAATCATAGGCATAAAGACAACACGAAACAAATAGGGGTGAGAAATACATTCATGTATGTTAATAATGCATAAATAACAAGGATAGTGCAAATGATGTATGTAATATATTCATCTCCTCTACTCCAATTCATGTGGTGCCAAGGTTTTGGATGTCATGGTATGTTATTGATTAATCCACTCGTCTTTAGTTCCGTTCGAACCTAAAACTCGTCATTGGTTCCTTTTGAACCCGAAACTAAATCCTTTGGACCGAAGTCTACCTATCTACGATATACATGATGCATGAATTTGACAAATAATTGAATTACTCATCTCAAACCTCCAACTCCAATACTCGTCAATGTTTTCTCCCCAAACCTAAAACTCGGCATGAACATTGCCAATACTAGGTCAAAACAATGGTTCCTCTCTAAACCAAACATCTCAACATAACTCGACATTTTTCATCATAACTCATCATAATAATTAAAATAATTATTTTCTCAACAATATTCATCAACAACATCAAAACAACATCAACCAACCATCAATATTCACAAGACATGTTCATAATAACTTGAGAAATTAACTCTAACAACTTTTATTTAAAGGGTAATGGCTACATGCATATTCTAACCTTAAACCCTCAACTCAAATCTAAACATATCAGATGACTCTGACTCAACTCATTTAATTAAAAACAAATCTAAACATATCAAACTCGTCTTTATCAAATAACTCAAAGCTCAACTCATTTAATTCAATATAACTCTAAACATATCAAATGTATCTCTAAACATATCAAATAACTCAAAACTCAACTAACAATTCTCAAACCCAACTAACAATTCTAAAACTCAACTATAAACATATCCACATCTTATTTCCCAAAAATATATCATCAAAAAATTGGACTTGTGTCCTAAAAGATTAATAACTTAATTCATATAACATCTTACCAAAGCAGCTCCAAAATCATATTTTATGCTAGTCATACAGATTGAATAATTATTTAAAATATCAAACAAACTTGGTATCAAGCAAATGAATACGATTCAGAAATCATAAAGTTTCTATTTTAATACTATAATTTTTATTTTAAGACTTAAGATCTCAATCCAGACATTTTAATCAAACAATAGGAACTAGTGCAGACACCAGACAAAATGTTTTCTACTAGTCATACCTCAGGTTCGAACAATTCTTTAAAATATCTAACGGAGTAAAAATCAAGTAAATGAATATGTTTTGGAAATCTTAGGATGTCTATTATGATACTATAATTTTTATTTATGGACTTAAGGTCCTGATTTTTACAGTGTAATCGAATAATAGAAACAAGTATTGACGCATGGAAATATGTTTTGTTAGACTTGTAACTAGTATTTATCATACTGAACTTAATGAAATGAGATACTTATTGTTCATGTAAAAACACGCTTGGATAAACCTTCCGAAGTAAATTAGGCAGGGATGCAATTGTATATATTGGTGATTTGTATCTTGCTTATATGTGATGTATGCTTGCCTTTTCCCTCAAGGAGATTCCTTTTATACCTTTACTCTTGTAACTCCTTTATTAAGGCGACCTCTCAAATCCCTCATAAATGATGAGGTTTAACTCTCATTTTCGTAATCATGAGGCATAAGGCCTTCATTAAGTCTTGTAACACCCATGTAAATTTTAGACTATCGTGTAAGTTGTACTAGTCTAGCATCCGTGTCCGATCCGAAGCCCACGACCTCTCGACTATACACCACACCTTCGGGTAAAGATATCATTCATGACCCAACTTCATATCTCTTCTTTGTAATACACATCAGGAATTTAATAGTAATATGATTTCATTCCATACCACATGTTCAACTGGTAGGTCACCTTGATATCATTCCATCTATATAGTTAAAATCTGCAGTACAATTCGAAGAAAAATTTGCACGAAACTTGCATATTTTCCTGTGGATTTTGTTTTGGGACTAAAACCAAACGAAATCCAACATTTTAGGATTTTATCCAAGAAAAAAAGATACATGGACGAAAAAAATACAAACTTACAGGAACCAAAAGACTATAAACCTTAATTAAAATTACATTAAAACAACAACACAATAAAAATGCACACAACTTATTAAAACACGTTAAAATAAACAAGCTCAAGTAGTATTAGATTTCCCAAAAAAGAACTAAATTAAAAAGAAAAGTGGATCAAACTCCTAGGCTAGCCCAAACTCTTGATATACCTAAAATTTATTTAAAAACAATAGAGTTTCTTTTCCCACTATGTTTTTCAGTGCACCATGTGAAATTCTAAAAATACCCTTAAAAACCAGAAATATGTTTCAGAATTTATTCGTTTTTTGAGATTCGTCCTATTTTGTGACAAAATTTATTTCAAAAATACACTTCTGGTAATTCCTGAAAATGTATTTTCGATTTTAACAATAACATAACAACATCCAATAATGAAGCCAACACCACACCCATTGTTTTCTTTTCTAAACCTATTGTAGGATGCAAAGTTACTTGTGCCCCCAACTTTATAACACCTTGTCAAATTTAATTCCAACAATACTCAATTCCAATTAATGTCTTTCATCTTATCTTATTTCTATTTCAAACTTGAAAAATATGCTGATGATGTATGAATGAAAAATGTATTGATGTGTATTAAATCAATGCGGTTCTGTCGACAATAGTTATTAAGAATCGAAAATATATTTTAGAATTTTTGAAAATGTATTTTGGTTTCTATAAATTTAACTTTAAAAGGTGTGCATCAAAAATATATTTCAAATCACATCATTTTTATATTTTCGGTTTCTAATAACCTAGTTTTATTTTAAAATCACATCATCTTGTATTTTATACGCGTTCTTGCATCATCATCTTCATCTTTTAATATGTTGATACATACTTTAGTTTTGCTTAAAATTTAAAATTTATACACAACTAAACCACAACAATTGTGTTATAAGACATTTCATGGAGTGATGCGAGCAGTAAGTCAAACCATTTTGTTTCTTTAGTATAAAAACCATTGTTCAACTCATGAACCGTTCGAACATCACGTTTTTTAACGATTTTCCTAGTTTTATTCGGTTTTGCTCTATTTCCGGTTCTTTTCATGACGGTTTTTAGGTATATTAAACGGACACAAGTCGATTTTTGGTTTAACAGGTTAAACGACCGTGCAGTCGGTTTAAATTGCATTAATAGTGACATAATTTATTATAAAATCGGTATATATCACAACTATTGTTTAGAACAACAGTTGTTAAATGTTATCGTTAAAATATCACAACGGTTGTTTGAAGTAATTGTTGTGATATGTAGCGCTTTATCTAATTTATAAGATGGAGACATTTTTTAAAGATTTGAAAATAAAAATGGTCTCTCAAATAAAGATAATTGTTGATTAAAATAAAATAGACATTGTAATGATAACAACCCGAGATAAAAAGCTTATTTGATGCGATAAAACATGTATTTAGATTTAAAAATACAAAATTTGAGATGATTTACTTAATTGTAAAATGAAATAATTATATAAATGTAATTGTATTAAATAATCATTAAAAAAAAGAAATGAAATGGAAAAAGAAAAAAATTAAGATTTTGTCTCTCAAATTAAGACAATGGTTAATTAAAATAAAATAGATATTGTGTTGTGATGACCCGTGAGATAAATAAAATTTTATTTTATTAAAATAAAAAAATAGGTTATTAATATTGTTAGTGATAATAAATAAATAGATTAAAAATTAGAATGGAAGTAAGAAAGTGTGACAAAAGAAATATGAGAAAAATTTGAAATATTAATTTAAAAAATGAGTATATGCAATATTTAATTGTGATCTAATTGATGAAGGTTGAAAAATAAATTATATGTGTCATGCTATAATATGATATGGGCATAAAAAAAATATATTATTTGATTAATTAAATACCATTTTTAAATATAAAGAATTTGTAATAAATAGACAATTTAAAAAATTAAGTAATTGATTTTTAATAGATAAATATTAGATTTCTAAATTCGGAAAACCTCTTGGAATGAGTTTATGTTCTGTATATTAAAATTTGAATTTTTATTTGATATTTACTTTGGTGTGTTTCAAGGTGTTTTGGGTATGTCATATGTTTGAATTTTAAATTTTTTGTATTGAACGTTCTTTATTTATGATATAATAGAGTCTTTTTATTAAAAATTTCAAAATCTTAAAATATTTTGAAATTTTGACAAAATGTGTGAGTAACTCATACTCATGTAGTGTATTGAAAAATTCCCTTTATTGGAGCATTTTCTTATTTTAATTAGGATAAGATGACCAACTGTCCAGCCTGATATTGTTGTACTATTATAATTCTAAACAGCTCTAATGAGCTTCTACCGGAAGGAATGAGGCCAAGTCGATGGCTAATGCTTCACAGTTAACTTCACTTTCTCGTTAATATATATACAACTGGTGGTTGGTGCTGTGAGAATGAACCTTTACAAATTTATGAGTAATTCCAATACACGTATAGTTAGGTGCTGTTAGCTGCTCGTGTATGTATATATATTCAATTGATGAACATAAATTCACATGATCTTTCACTTGATTCACGTACACTAGTTAGGTACCTTTCCTTTAAACCGACTTCACTTAACACTAGATTGCTCTCACTCAATGAACAAAAGCAGGAAACAATAAATCGGATCTCAATTTTTGTTTAATTGTTTATTTATTAAATGTTTAATAGTTTAATATTAATACCATTAAATAATGCTTACTGCCCCCCATTAAATATAATATATTGATTTGTAATCTCTATTCTTTTATTTAAATAAATATTAAATACTAGTATTAGTTATAAAGAGAATAAAAAGTTTTATTCAGTCATTTTTTAAAGTTTTGTGTATTTTAATTATCTTATTTATTCAATAATTTTTTGCTATATAAATTTTGCAACTTTTATTACTTTTACTTTTGTCCGTATAGAAATTATTTTTAAGGACAAAATAAGTAATGAAAATAATATTATTATTTGTTAAACAAATTTATTTTTATATAGATCTATAATATAAAATATTTATTTCTACTAACTAGAATTTCATAATCCGTTATTACATCTGAATTTTCGCCGGTCTTTACGCAAACTCGATAAAAGTTAAATTATCCTGAATATTCATGCATTCTAACTCTAAGACATATTTCAGAACTTATAAAAAAAAGTGATTTCATTCACGATTCTTTTTTTTAGAATTTCTTTGCACCTAGTGGTCTTCTAGACCTCGGTGAAACTCTAAAACCCCCATATTTCGCATGTGCATGCAAAGAAATCTTGTATATTACAATATCGGTGACTTTGCATGTGCAACTAAGAACCTATAAATGGTCAAAAACATGGTGACTTTGTGTGCATCTGGTAACTCATAATTTCATTCATGTGCACATGCGAAGTAATAATTGTTTTGACAAAATGAGAGAACACACCCTCAAACTCTTTTCTATCAAAATACAAAAACTTCTCACTTTCTACTCCAAACCCTAACATTTCTACTACCCAAACTCTAACGAGGACCAGAGCAGGCGATTGAGACAAGGCATGTCAAGCTAGATTGCCTCGACTCGTTGAGAAGTGAGTAGCAGAGTTAACCGCCTCGGGGCGATGTGGTACAAAGGGAGCAATTGAATGTAGCTTCCCCTTCTAGAAGCAATCGTTGATGTAATATTTTGACCGTATTTACTTTCCGAATAATTTATGTACAAAATTATGTATAAATGTAACACCATTATCCATTAATTATTAAGAAAATCGAGTTACAAAACTATTTCCAACAACCAATTGGAGTATTACAATTCAACGTAACAACAACATGCTATCACAGATACATAACACATAAGTTCGGACGAACTTAAGCAACATGAGTTTAACTTTATTAATATAAATCAGCGGAACTACATTATTCAATTTGGAAGTTATAACAACTTTTCAACTTTAAAACCATTTTAAAATCAACAGTTACTTTTCATGTATCAACATGGTTATTCAACAACAAATCCAAACAACTAAACAACTAGCATTCATCCCAGGTGTTACGTATCGGGCGACTATCCAACTCGAACTACATGACCTAAATCTTATTTGGGATACACCTTGCGTTACTAATATAAAGGTAACGGCAACAAAATAGAAAGGGTGAGATATCGAAAAATATAAGCAAAAGTATGATAATTCATATATTAGGTAAAAAATCATACAATAATTACTACTTCAATCAACAAAATACGACATTCCACAAAACAATGAAATAATCAACAACAGCTTCAAAATGCAACCCGAATGAGACTCGACTATGCAGATGCATGTGGATCCATTTGGAGTAAACTCCCAACTTAAAATCATGTCAGGTTAGCGAGGCATTCAACAAGGCATAAGCCTTCAACTTTCAACGTGGTGCCAATCCGGCCAACAATAATGCACACTACGTATGATACAGACCACAACATCAACAACTTAAAACAACGACAACAATCATGCATTAAGCATCAACTTAATCAACGATCAACCGACTTCAACAATAATTAACTTCAACAACAATGCAACTTATAATTAACACAATCAACTTCAACTTCAACAACAATTACCAACAGCAACAACAACGCAATTTATAATTAACACAATCAACTGCAACTTCAACAACAATTAACGACAACCCAGCGCAATTAAGTAATTAACGGTCAACTTTTAAGTCAACACAATTAACTACAACTTCAACATTGACCATTTTAAGCCTACAACTAAAATTTGTCCAATTTGGGACAAAACAACTTAGTTCGACAGAACCTGCAATTACAACAATCGATGAGAAATTCAACAAAATAACATGACTTTATTTAACTTCTGGCGTGTCGCAACTGCAAATTTTCGTCCAATTCCGAGTAACTAATTTTACCGCTTAATTTGACTAAGCTGTCTAATTTTACGCACTTTTACCTCCTGCAGTAATACTACTTAATTACATAAATTCATCACTTTTATTCTACTACTACCTTTCATTTTCTGCATTATTAAACTACCTACTATCTGATTTTCACGCTGCTATGAGTTTTTAGTTGCTCTACGTTCTAGTCTGTGGCAATTTCTACTATGTTCGCTATAAATATTCATCCCTACATGGCAAACACACTAAGTCAATTATTTATAGATTCCTAAGTTGCAGAACAAAATAAAAAGGAAGAATTGAAAAGATAGATTTTTAATTCTATTTTATTTAATATGTCATATTTAGTATTTTCATTTTCTAGCTAAACAAGTGCAAGTTGAACATTACTTGGCAGCTCCAACTTGCTCTACTGACAACTCTTAACAGGTCAGAATTACGTAAAACAAATAAAAATATAATTTTTAATAAACAAAAACAACTATGACAACTCTATTGACAACTCTATTGACAACTCTATTGGCAACTCTAACCACTTTATTGACAACTCTAATAATTCTATTAACAACTCTATCGAAATTAAAAAAGTAACTTAAATTATCCAATTAATCTAAATATTTATCTCTTACAAAAAACTTCTAAAAAATTATATATTAATAATATTAAATTATCATTATTATTAATATTATCATTATTAATATTATTACTTACTATTTATATTAAAAAACTATTACATATTATAAAGTCTTGGTAACATGAATACATAATTATAGTATATAATAATATTGAGGAATCGGTTCATCAAAATTTGAAAAAAGCATATATACAGATGCGAAACCTTCCCTATCGCTACATTATATAGTATATACTTACATGGATCCAAAATTGTTATCTTACATGGATAAGTGAGTGCTCGGTTGTGTTCGAAAGAACAAAAAGTCGGTTAAGTTGGTGTGTCGTTTTCGGACAAAGGAGCGAAGTAGATGTTGAGGACAAGTATCTACTTCAAGGGTGATGTTGGATAAATCACTCATTTGGAACTGAGATCGATGTGAAGTCTGGTGTCTCGGGTTAGTGTGAGGTGAAGATGTTTAGCAATGCTTTTCAAGATAGTGTATGATCTGGCGGTATTTGTTGATGTCATTAGTGTGACTAATCGTCGGGTATGATTTTGGAATGTTCGGTATTCTTGAGTAGCTGTAAGAAGAGTTATTTCGTGTTCATGGATATTATTTGGTTCACATCAAGTTAAAGTGCAAGCATCCAAGAGCTTTGCGTTATCGATGAAGTTAGACCCGATTGCGTATCGAGTATTCTAAAGATAGAGTTTTGAACGTTGAGTGCCTTAAGTAGCGACTTAGGCGGTGATATTTTGGACAGTTCGAAGATTTAATTTGTATCTAGTATACACGAAGAGGTATTTGAGCTTAGAAGTTCCTTTTTGGATGGTTAGCTTTCCGAGTTTGATGGAAGATCTTTTTATAAGTTGGTATTGATAGTGGGTACTTTGGCTTGAGATGGTCGAGTCGTTATTTGGACTTCGAATGGGAGCGAATTTGTTTGAACCGGTGAAAAGTTTAGTGAATGCTTTGGTTTTGGTCTTGTTTAATCTTGAAGAACCTTGTCGGTGTATAATGATATTTTATTTTGAACTTAAGATATATTTCGCTAGATTTGTAGATTTGGTCATTTGGTCTTTGGATTTCATAAGGAAAAATTGTGGACGACGTGAGTTAGAGTGTGATCGGTTGTGCTCATTGAAATCTTAAAGGTGCGAGATGTTAACGAGGGAGATTGGAATTATTGAAGACAATTCAAAGTTTGAGTACGATCTATAAAAAGACTTCGTCTGGTGTTGAGTTTAGTATGTTGATATCGCGGATAACCCAAGAATATCTGATTTGGGATTTATTATTTTGATGAATGTCGCATGTTTGTTTTGGGACACTTGTTGAGATTAAGTTTAGAAGGTTATTAAGGATTTGTTCACTACTAACATATGGATTTCGTCGGATATTAATGGCCGCGGTGGATTATTAGATTACGACTAAGATAGGTCTTGACGGTAAAGAATTTTGAGATGCTTTGGTAGCCACAGGTACCTTAAGATGATTGATGTTTTATAAAGGAAGATGTTATATTTGTTACTGAAGTTGGTCGCGACGGTGTTCTTGTTGAATTCCATAAAATTTATGTTATGGTTCTAAGTCCAACCTATTTTGTAATTACAGTAGTATGAGACGACGTTGATGGGTAGAGTTCTTGAGAGAGTGTTTTGGTTACCACTTTGGAAGATTGAAAGTTATGAAAGGTGCTTGAATAAGAAACATGTATTGATCGTTCTGACGGTGCGAGGATGGTGATTACTCATACAAATTTTAGGAATTGAATTGTTATAAGGAAGACTTCGTTGAAGTCAAGTGTATCGTCGAAGTTTCACAAGTGAATATTTGGACAATATTTGAAAAGGTCAAACTATGTCGTGTATTTTAGGGATCAATGGACGTTGATAATCAAGAATGAAAGAGTGATTTTCGAGTTGATGAGGATGATGTTCACGTGTCTGATGGGTGTATGCGCTTTGAGCGTATCCATTGGAGTAATTGTGAAGTTGGGGATTAACCAAGTTGTTTCTGGTTGGCATCATATCGTAAAAGTGGCAACATGGTTTAGATATCGAGCATTGAATTTTAAGCGAGTATGCGAGATTGTTGGATTTGGACTAGTGAGTTATAGTCACAAGTCGTCAGTATACGCCCTAGAATGAGTAGTGTATCGCAGTTCGGTTATGTTTGAGTAACTTGTTATTGTTCAAGGGTTATACGTTGGTAATCTACAAGGACGATGTGACCTTGTGATTTTCTGGAATGAAAGCGATAACTGCAAGTGTAATTCTTGAGTTCGTGCTTATGCATGAATGAAGGCACTTTGTTTCGTGTTGCGTAGCACGCGTGGTGCTATCCTATTCTGATTGTTTCAGTTTTGGTATGTATAACCATTTGGTTGTCTTCGTTTTAGCGATGGAGTCGGTGTTGTGTCGTAGGACTTTATGTTCCTATCTTTGATAACTCGTTTTCGAGGTGTCGGTTCGGGTGTGTGACTAATTCCATCGTTGAGGCATTAGGATGGTATCGATCTTGTTTGTTTAGTTCTCGAGTGAACGGTGTGTTTGCGACTTGTTTGGTTGTTGGGTGTTAGTTGGATTTGAGTGCATTGTATGGGCTTTGCATCGGCATGGTTGTTCTTGACTGGACGTTGTGGTTAGGGAGATGCTTGTTTTTTGGTGTCTTTTGTATGTTGTTTAATTGTGCCGGATTGAGTGGATGAATGCGTAGGCATGTCCCTGTTCGTTTTGGTGAAATTTCGAGGTTTTATAAGTGGGGGAGATTGTGCCCGTTTAATTAATATTATATTATATTATATTAATATTTTCGAGTTACCGATCGATATTTATTTTCTGACGAGAATATTTATATTAATCGATATATCTATTAATATATTTGGCGATGTTTCGATTCGGTCGGTTTTATTCATTGGATTCGGTAATATATTATTCGAACCGATATTTAATTCCCCAGAGTTATTTTAATTAATTGAGTTAATAATATTATTTGATATTATTAAGGTATTAATTAATAATATAAGTTAGGTGTGAAATTAATTGAGAGAATTCGGTATACACCCTTGGTTACTAGTAAGAACACACCATACTTTTCCTCATTTCTTCCATTTTCAACACAAAACCTAACATAGAAGCATAGAGTGAAATAGAAGGTTTTGGAAAAAGAAGAAGAAGAAGAAGAGCAAGAGCAAGCTTGAGGTTTGGATTTTGTTGGAGCATCTTGCAACCATCCAAGCACTTGAGTTAAGGGGTTTGATTTTTCACTTCCTATAGTTAGGGTTTGATAGATATGCTATGGATTTGAGATGAAAATTGATGTTGTGGTTTATGAGTTGTGTGTGTGATTGTTGGAATAAATTAGGAAAGTTGAGTTAGGAGTATTGATCTAGGTGTTCTATTACCATGGCTAGTAGGAATAAATTGGAAGATTAGAAAGTGAAGGAAGCGTGAAGAAAACCATGAAAACAAGCTGCAATGGAAATAGGTGGAGAAGAAGATGGAAGAGGACGTGGCAAGGGGAGGCGTCCACCTCACATTGAGGGGCGACCGTCCCCACTAGCCAGGTGTGACACCCCGATTTAATTCAAATATTAAATAAGTGAGGATTTAATTATTTAATTAATTAAAGTCTTAAGTATCAATTTTATTTGGATTAATTGGGTCATTTAATAAAGAAAGGATTGGAGGTGTAGGTGTAATTAGTGAGTATGAGGAGTAAATTACTCTACTTTACTAATTATTATTATTTCATTTTATTTGGGTTAATCAAGGAACATTAAAAAGAATATAAAAAGGAAAAGAAAGGAAAAAAAATAGGTTTTTTGGAGAAACTGCTTTCACATAGAATTGGAGAGAAGAGGAAAAGAGAGGAAAAGCCGACGCCGAGAGAAATCAAAGAATCATCGCGAGGTAAGGGGTGATTTCGTTCGGTTAACATGTTTTATGGGTTTTGGGAATTATAGGGATAATTGGGTATGTTAGAGGGTTTGAATTTTGATGATTATAAGTTATAGGAATAAACCCTATTTTGTGTCGGTGTTGGAATTAGGATCATTAGTATGTCAAATAATGGATAGGGATGAATAAACCATGTTGTTTGATGTTATAATGGTGTGAAATGATGATGAAATGGTGTTCCTAATGTACCAAATCGTATTTGAAAGTTTGATAATGGATGCTTAATCTTTGTCAAAAAGCGAAATCTTTGTTATAGGTCGTGGGAGCGGTTCCTGTGAGGCAAAGTTCCAGTGTTAAATGCAAAAGCGGGAAAATTAGGCTCAGGAACGGTTCTGTATGGGTAGGAACGGGTTCCCATACAAAAACCAGGGGCGCATTTTTGAAACTTTCGGGAACGGTTCCTGTATAGGAACAGGTTCCATGTACATTTTCCAAATTTCCAAAACTTTAAATATTCATATTTTCTAAACCGTAACTCCGATTTGAGTGCGTTTTGGTGTTATTTCTTAAATTTAAAATACTACCTTTTGAAAAGAAAAACATTATTTTGCTAAATTATTTTAAAAATAGTCGCCTCCAGATTTTTGAAAAGAATGAGTAGATAAGGATAATGGGGAACTATTATGAATGGTATGAGTTACGATGAGGTATTGGTGCTTCTGATGTTATATATTTGATATTCATTTTGATTGAATGAGATACACTGGTGATTTGACATGATGTGATTTGTATTTGATATCATGATATGTGAAATGATGATGGCATGCTTTTATGATGCATGCATAAACATTTGTTGATTTGGTTCATTCCCATTGTGCGGAAGTAGGCTGGTTGAGCCAATAGACTTACCGGAGGTTGAGGTAGTGAGGCTGGATTCTTGACCCAATAGCTGGGCGAATCATGAATTTACATCTTTCCACATGTCAGCAGGCGGTGTGTGAACTCGGTTCACGTTTTGGTACCACATGCATAGAGTCTGCATTGCATATGGGATTGTAACATGCTAGGATGGTTTCCAGTGTTGCAATTTCCATTGTTTGATTTTATACATGATCATTGTATGAATTGCCTTGGGAATTGACTATGATTTGTGCTTGATTAATGGATTAATGTATCTATTCGTTCTGTTGTATTCTAAAAACGTATAATGCATGTTATATTGAATTGAGATCTCACTCTTACTCACAATTTCAGATCCGAAGTGATTAGGCGCTTGGTTGGTGAGGATAGCTCTAGCATTGAGTCAGTTAATTAGTCCACGTGTCGTTGTGCGTTCTGGTAGATGTAACCTTTGGGGAGCGTTTGCTTTGAAATTCTTTAATGGAATTCCTTAATGTTTGAATCATGTTTTAGTTTATATTCCTAGAATACTTGAAGGATGTAATTTTTGGTTATGTTATTACATTTCATTTATTAAACATAACTCTTGCTTTATTTCTTTAATAAATCTTCTTGAATAGCATGACAATGTATTGATGATTTATATTATTTAAATTGTGATATCTGGATTATGATTAAATACTGATTATTAATTATAAAACACGGGTATAGAAGGGGTGTTACAATAGTGGTATCGAGCATAGTCGGTCTTGTCTTAGTGTCATTATCCTTTTAGTATGCATTAGATAATGTAACCTTTGTGTCTTGATGTAGATTGTTTTGTAATGTTCGCAACAATGGGTTGGAAGAGGTGGAAGGAATGATGATGCTATTCTTTGAGGCTTTGGGAATGTTAATTGAGTACTGGAGAATCGGTGAGGAGCTGCTATTGGTCTTGACAGACAATTGGGAATTTTCGGAGAATAATCCTCCATTGTTCAGGGTGCACATGATCCAGGGTGCTCGAGTGGTTGAGGATCGAGAGGATCTTGGTGATTGATTGTCTTGAGGGGTGAAGGTGAGATATGGTACTCACATCTCGCAGGAGGAAGTCATGACCGGTGGGTTGCTACGGGGTGAATGGAAGAAGATGGAATTGCATTGACTTGGTGTGTTGGAGAGCTTTTAAAGAGGTACTTTCTCAAGACATTCGGGGTAAGAAGAGATTGAGTTCGGAGATCAAGCAAGGCAACAAGTGCAGTGAGTCGTGACCAAGTTTCTTGAGTTAGCAAAGTATTATGCTAATTATCCTAACGATGCCGGGAGAATTTTCCAGTTTGAGAATGGTTTAGTGATGAGATCAGCGGTGCTCGGTGTCGGTATGATAGAAGGTTTCCGATTTGGTTGATTGTAATAGGATGGAAGAAGATCTTGCTAACTAAGTCGAATACTCGGAGTTATCTTGATCGTGAAAGAGACATATGGATGTGGTAAGGTCGATGAAATAATCAATCGGAGGTTGGAAGAAACTAGTGGGAGACTACGGTTCTTCTAGTTCTTCATAAAGTACAGGTGTGGTGAATTGGGTCCCGAAGGCTCAGAATGCAAGAATGATGAAGTGTGAACAAAGGAAGTTTGGTCATTTAAATGCTGAGTGTAGATCCGAAAGGATAACATGTTACAATGTTGAAGAAGGACACACTCGTCCATGATGCACTAAGCCAAAGAAGAGCAAGCTGGTGGGAAGGTGTTCGCTTTGTCGGGATCGGATGTTAAGCTGATGATTGATTAAAGGTACATGTTTTATTAATGGTATACCTTTAATAGCAATTATTAATCTTGGAGCGACACGTTCTTTTATTTCTTTGGATTGTCTAAAGATTAAATTTGAAATTCCTATTTGGATGGATATGGTTATTGACACTCTGCGTCGGGTTCGATGACTACTTAAATGTTTGTAATTGTCCTATTGTTATTTTTAGAGGATTCGGTATGTGCCTACCGTTGAACAACTCGATATTATCCTTGAAAGAACCGGTTGGTCAACCAGTTCATATCAATTGTTTTGAGAAGATCTCTATTTCTGAAGAAGTTAAAGTGGAAGATGAGACCATATCGATTAGCGAGATGATTCAATTTTAGAGATGGTCTTTGTGGTGTTTATATATTCTTGATGAAAGGAAAGGCTAAGAGTAGATGATTGATTTCCGGAGGTGTTTTAGGGAGATGTGAATGAGTTACCACGAGAGAAGTGGAGTTTACTATAGATTTAATTCTGGAACTATGCGGTGTCGATGGTGCCTTATCGCATCGGCATCTGAATTGTCGAGAGTTGAAGAAGCAATTAGAAGAGCTATTGGAAAGAAGTTTATTGGCCTAGTGTTTCAGTGAGGTCGCAGTATTGTTGGTTAAGAAGAAGGAAGGTACAATGAGATTGTGTGTTGACTACGAAATGATTGAATAAAGTGACCATCAGAATCGGTATCCATTACAGGGATTGATGATTTGATGGGATTAGTTGGAGCTTGTGTATTTGTAAAATTGATCCGAGGTGCGGATATCATCAGTTCGTGTTAAGGCGGAGATATTGAGCGCATTGAGCAGTACAGGCATTATGAATACTACTGTTATGCCGTTTGGAGTTACTAATGCACCTTGTGTGTTTATGGAGTATATGAACATGATATTTCATCCGATCTTGACAAGTTTGTGGTGGTGTTTATTGACGACATCCACGATCTATTCAAAGAATGATGAGGAGCATGCAAAGCATCTTAGGATTGTATTGGAATTGTTGAAGGAGAAGAAGTTGTATGAAATTGTCTAAATGTGAGTTCGGTTAAGCGGTAGTTTTCTTGGTCATGTGATTTCAAGAATGGTATTCTTCCTTGATCTCCCAGTAAGCGGTATCTCGATGGAAGCACCAGAAGAATGCTTGATTAGTAGTTTTCTTGCTTGTCTTGGTTACTACCGGAAGTTCATTGAGGATTTTGAAGTTAGCGTTCTGTTGACTAAGTTGACAAGAAAAGGTCAAGCATTTGTTTGGGATATAGATTGTGAGAAAGGTTTCCAAGAATTGAAGAGGAGGTTGACTAGTTCTGGATTCGATTTCTTCCGAATCCGGAAGAATCTTCGTGGTGTATTGTGATCGTCCTTGATGGGTTAAGAGGTGTTTTGATGCAAGATAAGCGAGGTTGTGGCTTGCTTCAAGACAGTTGAAGACTCATGAAAGGAATTACCCGACTCATGATTTAGAGTTGGCCATTGTTGTGTTTGTGTTGAAATTATGGAGGCATTATCCGTATGGTTCGCGATTTGAAGTGTTCGATGATCATAAGAGCACGAAGTATCTCTTTGATCGAGAAAGAGTTGAATATGAGGCGGAGGAGATGGTTAGAGTTTCTCAGGATTATGATTTCGGTTTGAATTACCATCACAGTAGCAAACGTGGTAGCGAATGCATTAGCGGAGATCTGGATATGTCAATGTTAATGGTTCGTGAATTGAATTGGTGGAACAATTCGGAGACTTAAGTTTGGTATGTGAAACTACTCGAGCAGTTTGAAATTAGGCATGTTGAAGTCGACTAGTGGTATCTTGGAAGATTCGAAATGGGTGAAGTCCGATGTTGGTTTAGTGGACAAGCTGACATTGATTAACCAAGGTCAAGGAGGTGAGTTCCGAATTGACGAGAATGGCGTTATAAGATTTGGTGATAGAGTGTGTGTTCCGGATGTTGCTAAGATGTACCATGACTTGAAGAAATTATTTTGGTGGCCTGGAATGAAAAAGGAAATTGCCGAGTTTGTGTATGCATGTTTGGTTTGTCAGAAATCAAAGATTGAACATCAGAAACCGTCGGGATTGATGGAGCCGTTGTTTGTTCCGGAATGGAAGTGGGATGGCATTTCAATGGATTTACGTATGCGGTTTGCCGAGAATGACGAAGCTGATTCTATTTGGGTTATTGTCGACCGATTAAAAGTCTCCTTTATTCCGATAAGAATGGATTATCCGATGGAGAGGTTGGCGGTGTATGTTGAGAAGATTGTAAGTTTGCATGGTATTCGTCTAGCATTGTGTGGATAGAGATCGAGGTTTACTTCTAAGTTACGATGAGTTGCGGAAGCTCGGGTTAAGTTACGATTGAGTTGCATATCATCCTGAACGCGGATGGTCGAGACGGAAGGGCGATTCGATCGTTAGAAGATTTGTTGAGGGCTTGTGTGTTAGAGAAAGGTGGAGCTTGGGATAGCTACTTACCGTTGATAGAGTTTACCTACAACAATAGTTTTCATTCGAGCATCGGTATGGCTCCGTTTGAGGCATTGTATGGTAGGAGATGTCGGACACCGTTGTGTTGGTACGAATCTGGAGAAAGTGATGTGATTGGACGGAGATTGTTCAACAAACTTCAGAAAGGATCAAGATGATTCGGGAGAAGATGAGAACTTCTGGTCGCGGAAAAGTTATCATGATAAGAGGAGAAAAGATCTTGAGTTTAACGAAGGAGATGTGTGTTCATGAGAGTTACTCAATGGCGGGTATTGGTCGAGCCTTGAAGTCGAAGAAGTTGACTCCGGCTTTATTGGTCCGTTTGAGTTACCAAAGAGTTGGGAAAGTTGCTTACGGATCGCTTTACCGCCGTCACTTGCAATTTGCATGATGTTTTCCATGTATCTCGATTGAGGAGGTACATTGCGGATCCGTCTCATGAGATTCAAGTAGATGATGTTCAAGGGATAATTTTGTTGAAGCGGTGCCGCAAGATCGAATCGAAAAGTGAAGCAATTGCGAGGTAAAGAGATAGAATACGAGTAGCTTGGGGAGGACCAGTGAAGGAAATGTAACTTGGGAGTGGAGAGTCGGATGAAGGACTCGTATCGAACTTTCGTCTAAGGTATGTTTTAGGGCGAAAACTCTTTTAGTGGGGGAGTTGTGACACCCCGATTTAATTCAAATATTAAATAAGTGAGGATTTAATTATTTAATTAATTAAAGTCTTAAGTATCAATTTTATTTGGATTAATTGGGTCATTTAATAAAGAAAGGATTGGAGGTGTAGGTGTAATTAGTGAGTATGAGGAGTAAATTACTCTACTTTACTAATTATTATTATTTCATTTTATTTGGGTTAATCAAGGAACATTAAAAGGAATATAAAAAGAAAAAGAAAGGAAAAAAATAGGTTTTTTTGGAGAAACTGCTTTCACGTAGAATTGGAGAGAAGAGGAAAAGAGAGGAAAAGCCGACGCCGAGAGAAATCGAAGAATCATCGCGAGGTAAGGGGTGATTTCGTTCGGTTAACATGTTTTATGGGTTTTGGGAATCATAGGGATAATTGGGTATGTTAGAGGGTTTGAATTTTGATGATTATAAGTTATAGGAATAAATCCTATTTTGTGTAGGTGTTAGAATTAGGATCATTAGTATGTCAAATAATGGATAGGGATGAATAAACCATGTTGTTTGATGTTATAATGGTGTGAAATGATGATGAAATGGTGTTCCTAATGTACCAAATCGTATTTGAAAGTTTGGAAATGATAATGGATGCTTAATGTTGTCAAAAAGTAGCAGAAATGCTGTTATAGGTCGTGGGAACCGGTTCCTTGTGGGGAGGAACCGAGTTCCGATGTTAAAATACAAGCGGGAAAATTAGGCTCGGGAACGGTTCTGCATGGGTGGAACCGGTTCCCATAAAAACTGGGAGGCGCATTTTGAAACTTTCAGGAACCAGTTCTTGTATAGGTAGGAACCGGGTTCCATGTACATTTTTCCAAATTTTCCAAAACTTTAAAGATTCATATTTTTTAAACCGTAACTCCGATTTGAGTGTCGTTTTCGGTGTTATTTCTTAAATTTAAAATACTACCTTTTGAAGAGAAAACATTATTTTAAATTATTTTAAAAATAGTTATCCAGGTTTTTGAAAGAATGAGTAGATAAGGATAATGGGGAACTATTATGAATGGTATGAGTTACCGATGAGGTATTGGTGCTTACAATGTTATATATTTGATATTCATTTTGATTGAATGAGATACCTGTGATTTGACATGATGTGATTTGTATTTGATATCATGATATGAAATGATGATGGCAATGCTTTTATTATGCATGCATAAACATTTGTTGATTTGGTTCATTCCATTGTCGGAAGTGTTGGTTGAGCCAATAGACTTGGGAGGTTGAGGTAGTGAAATTTGGTTCTTATTGTATATGAAATGATCATGAATTTATCCTCCCATGTAAGCGGTATGTGAACTCGGTTCCGTTTTGGTTCCCATGTGTCATACCCCAAAATTTGTCCTCCATCTACTCAAGATTTCATACATCTACTCAAGGATTACTCAAGAGTTGATCAGACACTCTCTCCTAGACAATCAACCCAAACTAGGGTTTGGTATCTCTCGATTCAAGATGGACTTCCAACATCTCCAATGGTCTTCATGCCTTCTCATATGCTTCAAAGATTCTCCATGTCAAGTTTCAAGCTTCATGATCAAGTTTCCTCGACAATTGCTCGATGGTTGAAAATCGGTTATGGACAAAAAGTCAACTATGGTCAACATACGTCAAACTTCATAATTTTGGGTCAACATCCTCATTTGGAAGTTACATTCATCATTTGATCAAGGGTTGATCATGATTCATCAAGAAAACTCAAGATTTGCTCAAAGTCAAACTTTCTAAATTAGGGTTTCAGGTGAAAAGTCAATGAACTTTGATGATCATAACTTTCTCATACTCTCGGAAATTTTCCACCACCTCTTGTTTTGAAGGAAATTCAATTCTCTACAACTTCATGTCTCACAAGAATGTCCAAAAATGCTTCATTTGAGAGGTATAGCTCAAAACATTACTGTGTCATTTTCAAAGTCAACAAAAGTCAACTTTTTGTTTTGAAGATATATTGAGCATGGAACTGCAATTGAGATGAGACCAAAAGGTTGGTTAGAGGACTCTTAGAGCTTTCCAAAAGTCCAAGAACACTCAAAATGTGGAAAATTGAGCAAGATACACCATTCACAAGTTGGGCAATTTTGAAGGAATACAGAGAGCTTCTAAAAATCAAATTTTTGCAAATGGGCTTGCTTTTTCTTCATCCAAACTTATTCCTCATACAATTAGGAATATCCAAGCCCAATGCCATGAATTTTTATTTTATTTTCTATTTAATTTGGAATTTATTCATTTAAATACAAATTAAATTTAAAAATAAAGTATAAAATCAAAATTAATTGCAAGATTGATTTTATTCTTCCTTGAGACCCAAGCAACTCACAAAGGCCAGCAAATTTCGAAATTTGATCAATGGCAAGATTGGATTGAAATTAATCAAGTTTTGAAAATTTGATTTTGTACAAAATCAAATTTGATTTGCTTTGAATGTTGATTGATTCTTGCCAAACCATCCCAAATCCATCCAATATAAATATGATGCATACCTATCAAGAGAAAGCAGAAAAAATTGCTAAGAACCCTATTCCAAAGCTCCAAAACCGTGGTGCACAAGCAAGTGGCAACCCTAGTTCCATTGATTTCAATCAATTTTGAGGTGTCCAACACATTCTCCACATCTCCGAATCATTCAGACCTTCACTTTGCCAAAACCATCAAGAATCGTGAAAACCGAAATTGGTTTGTTCTTGAAATTTCAAAATCGATTCTTTCATTCATGCATTATTAATGTGATTTGTGTTTGTTTTTGTGATTATGATGTTTGCAAGCTTTGGTGCTTTAATCGAATTTCCATGGTCGGAATACGTATTGCCATTGTTAGGGTTTCTGTGCGTTTTAGGGTTTCTAAAATAGGAAAAATTGGACCTCAAGACGGTACTGCATTGAATGATGTTTCCAATCGAACCATGGTCTTAGATGTTATTTATATTATGTATCTTTGTGTTTTGATTTTGCGAACTGTATGAGAGCAATGGTAAATATTTTCAAATATTCAAAACGAGGAGCGATGGATGGCGCGAATGAAGGCGGTCGGGAGGCGCGTGTTATATCCCTCACTCGGATCTCAAACATAGAAACACACGCTTAAGTAGTGGTAAAGGTGTCTTGTTGGTAGATGCTCTCATGTCTCTCCAGTTCGATCCATGCATTTCTTTTCTAGTTTGCAAATCTCATATTTTCATATTTTCATTATTTAATATTTGCATTGTTTTAATTAATTTCATATTTTTATTTATGCATTAAAAATTGTCAAAAATTATTTTATTTTGCATTTGTTTTCAAAATATTTATTTAATTTATAAAATTAAAAATATAATTTTGCATATATTTATTTTTATTCATATTTTGCATTTAAATCACATTTAATTAGTTTTTAATTATTAAATTGCATCAAAAAATCCCAAAAATTTATTTTAGTATATTTATATTATTTCCAGATGTAATAATTTTCTCATATAAAAATTTGCATTTTTCTAACATTTTTCTCTTGTTCGATTCATATCGTATTTTCGATTTCTCATTCCTTTCTGAGTTGATCCGATCGAGACGTTCTTTCTTTTATCATTTATTTTTCAATAATGTAACTGTCTATGGGATGTAATAGTTTAAATTAGGATCTTTATTTTCCGCATTTTTAAATTATGTATCGCCCCAAAGCCATGTAATAGCGTAGGATTTACCTTCCGTACTTTACATTCCATTTTAATTTCCGCACCTATAAATTGCTAGTAACTAGGCGTGTATGGTAAGATAATAACGGATATAGCCCACTAATTTGCAAGATAAAATACTTGAAATCAACACACTTCTTTCACATGCACCCCTTGGGTAATTCTCTCGTTGCCTTTACGAATCAAAATGGTCATGTCCCTCGTAGAGGTATTTAGCACCGTTGCCTTCAAAACAAATCATCATAGTCCTTCGATACAAAGATCATAAGACCCACGATGTCGCCTCGAATACATGATCTTGACCTCGATTGTCGCCTACGATGATGATAGTCCCGATGTGCTAGGATACTTCCTACAAGTTGCCTTCTATGACCATCCGATGTCCCTTCGAATGTCCCGCTTACATCCAACGAATGGAGCTACCTACTAACTAATGGTATGGCTAGTGCTATTCTAAAGGAATGTAGAAATACGAAACGACCAATTCGAAGTGGTAATAAGTCTTTTAGTTGCTTGCTCTAAACCAAATGCTTTTCACACCACACACTTTTTTTCAAAGTTCAAACTCTTTTCAAAACGAAACATTTCCAACACTTTGTATACACTCCTACATGAGTCATTACAAAGTCAAAGCGAAATGCCTTTTTCAAAACATTTTGTCAAACACAGAAAGCAATTTAAAAGGTGATCTAGAGCAACTAAGAGAGCGTAGATAACTCGGATGGAAAGGGTTAATACCTTTTCTATAACCATTCTCCTACTCGTAATCTAACGAAGGTCTTTTTCTGCTTTTACCTTCCTTAATTGATAAAATAAAAGTCGGTGGCGACTCTTGCTATCCGCATTGCGATACAAAAATCCTACAAAAGTCAGTTCACCGTGTTCTGATGGCATATCACTTTGAGGGCCAAGAGTAATGAATTGTTAGGATTTCTAGATAACCTTTATTGCTTTGTTTTGACTTGTATGCTTTATCTTTAAGGTTGCTTGGTATTATATTTGTGGGATCCTAGGATCCGGGTTTCTTTAGGTAGTAAGTAAAATCATCGCGTGCATTGGACGTATAACAAACGGTCAACATGATGGCTACGTTAGTGACACTTTGGATGTCCTGATACTCTTCATTTCAAGTTGAGGATAGTATTTGGCTTCTGCGTGGTGTCATTGGCCCTACTAAACTTTTAGAACCTTAATTGACCCATCTTGGCCATTAGAAGGTAGTGAGATGGTCGGCTTTGGTGTGGACAGGGTTGGTTGATACTACGATGCTACGCCATTGAGATTCGACTTTGGGACATTTTCGATCGACCACTTGGTAGTCGTATTGAAATAGCGCCTCTGAAAGATCAATGATGTGAGATTTAGAACCGGTTACTATTATAGGACAGGATAACCAACTCAAACTTTTGGTGGGTAATCACCTATACCTCATGCAAGCCTTAAACCTAGGCTCATTGTGTGAATTGTTTGTGTGCTAAACATGACATCATGACATCATTTGCATTGCATATCATTTCTAACTATTTCAAGGACCTAGGATTTATCTTTGCTCTTTGTAGATTATGGCTTCTAGAAAGACTATCCGAATCAACTTCATGGGTATACCTTCTCAACTCAAAGAATTGGTTTGAAATTCCGACCATGCTCGGTTCATCAAAAGACATGGTTATCTACTTGATTTGGTTATCTCGGTTTGAAGAAGATATGATGCATGTCCTATTCCATTCTTTGATCCGAAACACCATTGCTTTACATTCCTGTTATCGTTGGTTCCTACCTTGGAAGAGTTCTCTACTTGGGATACCATTCTTGACCAAATGCCATTCACGGTCTAGAAAGGTTCCTAAGTATAAGAATTGACCATCCTTACATCTCAAGCGCTCTATCATTGAATAATTGGGAAAGTGGAGTTAAGGGTTTACTTTCCAAGTTCCTAATTAAGCGAGAATTCCTCAAAGTTATGAGTTTCCATGCATTGAAGACATTGTGGCCTTGCTAATTTATGGTTTGGTTCTATTTCTTTCGGATCAATTCATAGATGTCAACGCCATCAAGTTGTTTCTTACGCAATCCGTGCCTACTTTTTGAGACATCCTACATTCTCCACACTGTATTACTAAAAGACAAGGAACTCTCATGTGTTTGCCGTTACTTTCCGGTGGTTTATTTCGCACCTTCCTCCATCAGTTTGAAGAATGAACAAAGGTTGAGATGGTCTCAAAGTTGATGTCACTCTCTCATTCGGATATCCGTTGGAGCCTTTTCTCTCAAGGACTTCACATTCATTGAGCGTTGTGGAGAATTCCTAATGTACCACTCCTTGGTATAAGGGAGGTATTACTTACAACCCTTCCTTAGCTCTACGTCGGTTTGGTTTGCCGAAGAGATGGTCCACATGATATGCTTCTCCAAGATATTGTGTTCGACTACAATCACGATCTCCAATCACTGCGAAGGTTCATACACGCTTGGGGCATGGTAAAGAAGTGATACCAAGACTTTGGGGCACCAACTCCATTCCTTGGGAACCTTACCTCAAATGGGTGCGAGCTCGAGCTCAAAACCTCATGATGCCATTCACGCTTTGTTCTACGTAATTATGGAACTGTTGCTATAGGTGACGTACCCTATACCGTTCTATCCCGACATGCCTAAGATTTTGAAGACTTGAAGAGATCCCGGATTCACTTAAAGAAGAGAGGATACCTTTGAAGCTCAGTGCTATGCAAGTGAGAAGAAAGTGCTAGAGTCAATGCTACTTCACGAGGAGAGCGAAACATCAACGCTGACAAGAGGAAGCGCCCATGGGAGACTTAGAGCTTTAGGATTTATATGCTTTTCTTTTGTTTTGAACTATCTCTTGTACTTAAAAAGAAAAAAATAATAAGAAGAGTACTAATAAATGTTTGCTCATTGTTTGTTTAACAAATTTAAATCTCTTAGGTCCTTGAAAACATTGCATTGCATTCGCATAAACATTGCATATCATAGCATAACATATCACGGTACATTGAAGATTGGTTTTTCATTTGCTCGCTATTTATTTGAAATGGCTCTTGAACGATCATCAAAGATCTTCAAGCTCGAATGCTCAATTCAGCAGATGTTTTACTTGGTCCAAGGCCAAGAAGATCGAGAAGCTCATCAGAAAGAAGAAGGGTTGTTGGTCTCCTCAACATGGGGCCTTTAAAGGTGGTCCTAAGAGGGTTATCGGATGAGCTCTCGAGGAAGTGTCAAGGCTGAACAAAGTAACAAGGGTAATGGTGGCGGTGGCTGAGCTTGAGAAGAACTATGATGATGGCCATACTCGATGAGGATGACAAGTACAAGCAACTTGAAGATCGTCGAATCTGTGGAAAACCAAGATGTCCGGCTGAATTTTGATGATCCGAGTCTTGTCCCCGTGTTGTGATTCCTCCCAAGTTCAAAGTTCCTACTTTTGCTAAGTATGATGGCATGTCTTGCCCTAAGTGCATTTGAAGTCCTATGTCCGTAAGATCAATCCCACATGATGAGAGAAAATTGTGGATGCACTATTTTAAGAGAGTTTGTCCTAACTCGGTTGAATGGTACTATCACTAGAAACATCGTATCCGTACTTGGAGTGACTTAGTGATGCTTTCTCAGACGATGTAGTACAATGCTAAATGACACCCACTGCATGCCTACAAAGCATGTCTATGGGTCGTGACGAAGTTCAAGGAGTATGCTCTGAAGTGGAGAGATCTAGCAAGAGTTCGAACCCCTTGTCCAATAGGGAGTTGGTTGATATGTTTATGGGAACAACGACGGGCCCATTCTTTAATCATCCGATTGGAACTCTTCACCGGATTCACCGTGATTACGGCAATGACGTATGAAGTGGTATCAAAGTGGAAAGATTCGGTGAGACATCTTCAAATCTTTGCGAAGAGATCTTTGGTGCTAAGAAAGCTAATGATGTGTATGGTCGGAAAAGCCGAGCAAGACCGACTTCAATCTGTAGAGGCGTTGTGATCTCCAATCCTACATCAGCAACCTCAATGAGACAACGGCAGGCCTTACGAAGGCAGTTCACGAAGATCAACATGCCTTTGTCGCAAGCCTTGCAACACATGTTGAAAGCGTGACTTTGAGGGATCCTCCTCGAGTCAACACCTCCTCTCCGAAGTACAATCCTAATGCTAAGTGTGCTTACCATTCCAATAGCCCGGACATAGTCTCGATGATTGTTGGGCTCACAGAGAACAAGATTCAAGATATGATTGAATCTAAAGATTGAGTTTGATCCTCCTGTTGAGATTCGAATGTGATCAGCGCCTATGCCTAACCATGACAAGGGTTCCAATGTTGTTGGTGTGATACTTATGTTTTCAACATAGATGACTTGACCATTCCTCTAATATTATTAAGAAGAATTTGCTGCAAGCGGTGTCAACCAGGATGCCCGAGAATCCGTTGGTGTCCATCCGCACGATGGTTGTGCTTGGTTGAGAAGACGTGTTCATGCATGATGGATGTGAGATACTATTTCGAAACCACCGGTCTGAAGTCATGTGAAGAAATGTCTAAGTTGAAGATTGACAATGCGAATGAAGCATTACCATCATGTATGGGATACTGGGGCAGCCAAGTGGAAAGTATGATTACATGGTGAAGTACATGTTCTGAGGTTACAAGATTCCTATTGAAGATGTTAAGGCGGCCGGATGGGGTGACGATTTCCCAAGACTATGCCGATGTTAACACAATAAGGATTTCCTCTGCGATCCCTGTGCCTGAGTGGCACCTCTCATTATCACTTCTCCAAGGCCGGTTCCATATTCCTCGACAAAGCTATCCCTTGGAACTATGGACGATGTTTACTCATGGCGTCAAGCAAGACCCTCGACCATTGAAGATCTTACAATTGAAGTTACCATTCCTTGACAACATCACGGATCAAGTAAGGTGACTCGAACGGAAGGTATTCTCTCCAGATATCTCTCCTCCAAAAGACATCTGCGACTCATTAGCATTCCGGCTATTCAATCCACTTCCCAAGTTAGAGGAAAGAACAGGTGACTCATCCCGCTCAACCAGGAAGTACCGAAAGACCCCTCCAAACAAGATATGGAGGAAATTAAAGATCATCAAGAAGAGTGATTACAATGTTGTCGACGGTTAGGACAGACTCCATCCAAAATCTTCATACTTGCTGCTGCTCTTGTGCTCGAGGCTCATGCTAATGCCTTGGTGAAGTTTCTAAAGAATGCTCACGTCTGCAAGACACTACCAGCCGGTTTGAAGTTTGTATTGCTAGTCGGCTGCGACAACGGACCTAGGCTTCTCTACGTCGATTTGACTCCTGGGAAGGAAACACAAAGCCTTGCACATCTGTTGAATGCAAGGGCGTTACATTATCTCATGTTTTGGTGGATCCGGTTACGCTCACGAATATCCTTCAGAACTTTTGATCGACTTAATGTTGAGGTTGGTTCGAGACCCAGTGACATTATTGTGAGAGCTTTTGATGGTTCTAAGTGAGCGATATGGAGAGCTCACTCTTTTATCAAAGTCGGTTCCGGACTTTTGACTCCACTTTCTTTGTCATGGACATCCGTCCACTTACTCTTGCCTACTGACGCCCTTGGATACATGGGTGATACCTCCACCTTGCATCGGTGAAGTACGGTGAAAGGGAGGGTTGTTACGGTGTCTGGTGAAGAAGAATATGGTCGATCATCTACATCATTCCGATACCTCGAGATGGAAGGAGAATTCTTGAGACTCCACTCAAGCTTTTGAAACAATACCCGAGTCATGCTCAGTGACTCTCTTGTCCTCTGAAATTACATAAGCTCCTCCTAGGATGGCTCATTGAAAGATGCTCAGTGCTGTTGAAGAAGGTAGTACTATTTGGGGTCAGCTCCCGATCTTCCTTTCAAATTTGACAAGGCGGTTTAGGCTTCCCATCAAGGGTCGAAGATGACCGCATGACGTGCCGGCCAACTTCCTTTCCGCATCGGTCAGTGGAATCCATGCTATAGAAGACGGCGACAACGACTTCGACATCAGCAAGTGGATCTTCCTAACTCGGACAAACTGACAATTGGAAGACGAAGACGTCATACCAATCTCCTTTAGTCAGGAGTAATTGCTCTTGTTTTGTTGCTTTTCGTATTTCTTTATGTTTTGAACAATAAACTTTGAAAGCCTAGTGCCTTACCCGGGGCATCATGGCTCGTTTGCGAGGGTTATTATCTGTCGTTTGCGTATTTTCATTCAATAAATTCATTGGACTTTTGCATTCATTTGTTTGTTTTCTTTCTTTTACTTTATCACCCTTCAAAAGCTATGTGTTTCTTACACACCGTGATACATGCGAATCACTCGAATCTCATTAATAACAGCTATGCTATTGCTAAATATGACTTCGATAATCCGATCTACCAAGCCAAGCGAAAGTGAGGAAGATTGTGAAGTGCCGTGGAGAACTTGCAGGCGCACTCTGACAAGAGGGCGAGTTATCTGACCACGAAGAGCGGTTGAGGTTGTGAATTTGGAGTCTTGGAAGACAAAAAGAGATCAAGATAGGAGCGGGTCTTGAAACAGTGTTAAAGAAAGGTTGGTTCGGATGCTACGAAGACTACATTGAGGTTTTGCTTGGTCATACGAAGACATGCGAGGTTGGACATTGATATTGTAGTACCGATTGCCAACAAAAGAAGGTTTTCTCGAGTGAGAAGGTTCATCGCATGCGTCCTAAGATGTCGAGAAAATCAAAGAAGTCATGAAGCCTTCAATATTGGTTTCTTATTTGTCACCTCTTATCCCAGTGGGTTGCAAATGTGGTACCCGTACCTAAGAAGGATGGCAAGGTACGAATGTGTGGATTCAGATCCGAACAAAGCAAGTCCGAAAGATGATTTTCCACTTCCTCATATTGATGTTCGTTGACAACACTTCGACATAAGGTTTTCTCCTTCATGGATGGTTTCTCCGGTTACATCGGATCAAAATGGCTCCGAAGACATGGAGAAGACTACTTTTGTTACACGGTTAGGCACTTCGCTACAAGGTTATGCCGTTCGGTGAAGAACGGTAGCCATATCGATATGGTGACATTATTTCATGACATGATTCATCACGAGATAGGGTCTCGCATTCGACGACATGATAGCTCGCCTCCGGTGAAGAAGAACATCTAGATCATTTGCTAACTGTTCAACGGGTTGAAGAGTGATTGAGACCAATCCCAACAAGTGCACCTTTGGAGTCGATCCGGAAAACTCTTAGGGTTTGTTGTCGATAAAGGTATGAGGTTGACCTGCCAAGGTTAAAGCTATTCAAGAGATGCCACTCACTTAGAGAAGGAAGTCGAGGTTTCTGGGCGATTGAACTACATTGCGATTCATTGCACATCTAATCGCTACCATGACCAATCTTCAAGTTATTAAAGAAAGATCAAGTAGTGGAATGGAATGACGATTGCCGATCGCTTTGACAAAATAAAGGAGTACCTCGAATCCTCCTATCCACGATGTCGCTGCCAAAGGAAGACCTCTTATCATGTACTTAGCGGTGTTAGAGAATTCAATGGGGTGCGTGTTGGGGCAACATGACGAGTGCAGTCGAAAAGAGCGCAATATACTACCTTAGCAAAAGTTTACCGACCGTGAAACAAGATACTCACGACGAGAAAACTTGCAACGCTTTTTGGGCTGCTCACCGACTAAGACAGTATGTTGACTCACACTACCTTTTTGATTTCCAAGATGGATCCGATAAAATACATGAGAAACCGCTCTCTCGAAGAATAGCAAGATGGCAAATGATCTTGACCGAATATGACATCCATTACACTTCTGAAGCAATCAAAGGAAGTAGTAGCCGATCATTTGGCTCATCAAGCTAGATGACTATCGATCTATGCGATTCGAATTTCAGACGAAGATGTTTTACTAGTCGCGATTGCGAAGAACCAGGCCCAGACGAAGGACACGAACAAGGATCCCGATGGACCATGGTCTTTGATGGAGCCTCAACGCACTTGCAATGGCATTGGCGCCATTATCACATCCCCATAGGACACACGCCTTTCACCGCCATTGTGTTTTAGTTACACGAACAACATGAATCGGAGCGTGCATCATGGGTATCAAAGCTGCTATTGACTTAAGAATCAAGTTCTTACAAGTGTATGGAGATTCGACTTTAGTGATCGATCGAGATAAAGGCGAGTGGGATCGAAGCATCCGAATCTCATTCCATATCGAGAGCAAGTTCGAGTTTGATCCCTACTTCAAGAAATTACTTTTGATCACATTCCGAGAAAGATCGGTTAAGCGGGGCGCATGGCTACTATAAATCTATGATTAAAGTCGATGGGACAACGAGGCACCCCGGATCATCATTGAGAAGTTTGACAAGCCGGTATTGTTATGAGCTTGATCGAGAGAAACCTTGGTACTACGATGTGAAGAGGTATCTTGAGACTCGAATATCCATGAGGCATCCGTTAATGATAAGAAGTTCATGAGAAGATTTGCATCCAAATTCTTCCTCGAAGCAGCATCTTATACAAAGCATAACCACGACTTGTGCTTACTCTATTGTGTAGATCGGAAAACAGCAATGCGTATCATGGAAGAGTTACACGAAGCGCATTTGGTTACCCAAGGACACACCATGGCTAAGAAGATTTTGAGAACAGGTTACTATTGGAACACCATTGTCTTGCTTCACGCTTCGATCTTGTCACAAATGTCGATTTATGCCGATAAAGTACCGTGCCTCCGTACCTCGAGCGTTTTAACTTCTCCTTGGCCTTTTGCAATGTGGGGCATTGCCATGATCGGAGAAATCAAGCCCATTTCCAACGGACATCGTTTCATCCTTGTGGCAATCGATTACTTTACCAAGTGGGTAGAAGCACTCGTTCCATACATTACTAAGAATGTTGTGGCTCGTTTCATCAAGCATAACCTTATCGTCGGTATGGCACTCACGAAAGGATTATCACGTATAACGGCTCTAATCTCAACAACAAAATGATCCTTTGAACTCGCACGCGGTTCAAGATCAAAATCAACTCTTCTCCTTATCGGCCTAAGATGAACAGCCAGTGAAGCCGCCAACAAGAACATTAAGAAGATTATCTGAAAATGACGTTGCGTTATAAGGATTGGCATGATATTTTACCATTTGCTCTTCATGGTTATCGCTTTTCTGACACGGACATCCACAGGGCAACTCCTTCTCTCTAGTATACGGTATGGAAGCCGTGTTACCCATCGAGGTCATATACCCTCAACGAGAGTCCTAGGGAGCGAGTTAGGCGAAGACGTTGGGTCCGAGACTGCGGCATTAACTTGATTGATGAGAACGACTGGCGTCCATACGCCATGGACAGTTATCGAAAGCGAATGATCGAGCATTTAATAAGAAGGTCAAGCACGAGTCTACCAAGTCGATGATCTAGTAGTCAAGCGCATCATCATTCTTCCACAAGGTGAGGGGCAAATGGACTCCCACCTGAGGACCATTTGTAGTCAAGATGATTTTCCGTGAGCTATGATACTTAGCACCATGGATGGTGAAGACTTCCCACACTGGCAGTGGGCACATAGTCAAAAATACTACATATAAAGAGACCCGCTAGGTCGAATGGCTAGGCAAAAATAAGCATCTGGCCCGAACCAAAAGGTTCGGGCAAAAGTTAAGATATATACAAAACATGTTGTTGCACCCAAAATTTGCCCTCCTATCTCGGTTTTTACTCGTTTAGGCTTACATTTATCATAACACTCACATGCATTCATATCAGCGGGTCTATGGTTACTGGAGTTGATTTAAAGATTTCTGTTGAGCGGAAGGCGGTGTTTTCGACCAATTGGGGATATTTGAAAATGACGAGTTTTAATGTTAAATCTTATTCGTTCATATCTACCGGGTTTCAGGGCTTGGTGTTCGGTTGTTTGAATTGAATGGTCTGTTCTTAAATGGAGCTCCGGAAGTCTGGTTATTTTGAATGTCATTACCTCGATTGAGATCAATTCATCACGAGTTTGAAGTTTCTTGTTGTTTCAAGTTCGTTATTCAAGATGTAAAAGTGTGGATTACGATTATCGATTATTGATCAACAATTCAAGTTTTAGTGCATTTGGCTTGCTCGTAACTGTTGGTATATGGGCGTGTGTAATAATCGTCAGGAGGGTTTGTTTGCAAGATTTAAGGATGTCCAAGTTGCCACATGTTTAGATCTTTTCTAGTTATGTTCATAGCTCCGAGATTCAAGGCATTCAATGAAAAGTAGAAGTTTCTTTATGAAATTAGCTTGGTTTCAAACCTTTTCTACTACAGTATGGTTCAATTTGGAAGCGGTGATAATTCCATTAATTTCAAGTGGAATCTATCACCAATTCTTAAAGGAATCATAAAACCGACAAGTCGACTAAGGTTTTCAATCAAGAGTTTCGTTTGAAACTTAGAGTTCCAATTTTGTCTCAAGTAGCAAAGGCTCCGATTTTCTACGGATTAACATAAGTTTTGTGGCGGAAATTCAAAAGATTCATGTTTCTAAACTCAAGCCATCAAACCATCTTTGTATTTAGAGGATAATTCTCAAGTTTTGTATACTAGAGGTTCAAGTTCTAAAATACAACAATCATGTTACTACTCATTTGATTCAAGAATCGGATGGGAATGGTGGATGATTTGGATTTAGGCGCGTATCTTAAGTCAACGTTTGAATTAGTTTGTTTTAACCAAATTAATTTGGGTTCATGACAATTTTTGGAATGATTGGTCCATCCGCAATTTTCCACTTTCATGCACAAAATACTACAACATTGAAAGTCACATTAGAGTATTCAAGAATTTGAAACTAGAACTCAAATCGATACATAATTCTCAATCTTGTATTCATAAAAATTAGAGAGTTTCAAATTATTCTTTTATTATACATAGATACAAGAACAAGTATACATGTATTACAACTTGTCAATCCTAAATACAAGTTACAAGTTTCTATTGAATACTAGTATTCTCTAAGCTATGTGTGGATTTCTCAAGCGCCGACTTCTCCATGGAAGTGTTCTTGACTTTGTTCAAGCTGTCCATCCCTCCAACTTTCCGTCTTACGTTTTTCGGGCTCGTAGTGGTGTTCACGTTCATGAAACAACAAAAAGAAGATAATTAGTAATAACGGACAGCAAACAAAGCTTCAAATAAGTCATTATCTCTCATCATTAGGGAAACAATTGGGATCAGTTTATTTGAGGATTGCTTATCATTCATGTTCCAAATAACCACCCTTTGCAAATCACAACACATAGTTGGTTCACAAAGGGGGTGGGTTCAGAAACCATCATCACTAGGTTGCACAACAAGTACTTTGGTCGAAGCGGGGAAAAACGAAGCACCCAGTCTGATACACCAGAGAAATACATTGAAAGCAACCAGTGATGTCGGTTTGGTTTTGGCCCATATTATCAATTGTTAAGTCCGTACACAAAAACTCGCGCTATTGTTTTCAAACGGATAAAAAAAACATAATACCTAAGCCCGTTTTGCGTTTTTGTTTCAAAGGCTTATCCCAAAAGCGTGATTAGAAACCCTAATAGAGGACATTATAAACAACGAATTCATCAGTCGAGGCGGCCCATTCCTCGAAACCCTAAACATCAAGCAGTAAACCAAAAAAAACGAGAATACTCGAGACATCAACACGGAACACGTCAAACGGCGAGAATATTCATGCAAAGCAAACCTGAATACCAAAACAACCTGCGGTCAAAGCCAATAACTATCGAATCATCATTTCCCAAGAACCCCGGAAAGCGAGGCAATACGGAAAGAGAAGAGTGAAGGTAATACCGATGTTCAAAGGGAAAAGGAGGTTCGAACCACCATGGCCGCGTCCTCCCTTCTTTTCTCTACGCCTCTTTGTTTTCGCACATCCTCGCCGCCGTCACACCCAAATCGTCTAGGTTTCCTCTTCCTCTTCTCCATCACCAAGCACAGCAAAACACAATCAAAGCAAAAGTTGTGTAACATGCAATGGCTGAAGCAATTGATGGTGAAGGATGAGAGAGATTCATCGGAGCGGCGAGGAGATCGAGAGGGTTTCGCAGAATAGCGGCAGTGAAGAGATCCGGTGAGATCGTGAGCGGCGTCGAGAGAGCAGCGATGAGTCAGGGGAGAATCGCGTTGAGAGAGGCGGGGTTTGAGTCGTGCGAGAGAGGGGTTTAGGAATCGTGAGTGAGAGAGAGGTTTGATTTGGAATCGAATCGTGAGATGAGTCACATTTACATTTGCTTTTGGTTTGTTTTGTTATTTGTTTAGTTAAATAATCATTATTATTAAGACTTAGTTATATTATAATAACTAATTAATATTATGTTTGTTAATTAATTAGTAAAAACAGATAATATATTTAATCTAATTTATTTATTATTTTAAGTGGTGTTGTTGTTTAGAAGGTGGTGACACTTGTCACCGTCTGTGTGTCTGTTGGGATTCAATGCGGGTGTACATCCATGGTAGCCATCATGCTTTCCTTACCATCGGATCTGTTGAAGTCGGATCTAACGTTCTAGAATGGCGGACCATGCATAGGATGGCTCACAGGATCAATGACATTCTTGGGCTTGGGCTCAGTTGCTATCTACACCCTCCAGTTTAAAGCTTCAAGCAGGCCCTTTCTCACTTTTCTCTTTAAAATTAATATTATGCAAGTTTTTTTATTATTATACAATGATGTATTAAATAATATTTTGGCATATGGTAGTTTTTATTTGTTGAATTACCAATTAAATTGTTAATTGATTTTCATCAAGTAAAAGAATATCTATACTAATAATTATTTAAATTCGATTTATATGTGTGTTAATTTATTTTCTTTTATTTTTCGCTATTACATTATCCGCTTGCATGTTTATTTGCGATTGCACTCCGCTCACATTAATCATGCTCAAGCTCTCTCTTTGGTTACCCACACCAAATTCTCTAAGGGTCTCATGGTTGGGGATGGGCATGGCCATCCTCACGAGGTTAATTAAGGCCCTCGTTGCCTTGATTAATCATAACCCGAAAAATAATTGGTCCATATACCAATCACCATGCACGGTCTCATGGTTAATCAAGTCCATATACTTGGTTAACCATAACCCGAAATATCATTTCTCTCGTCCAGCGCCAATTTTCAAAATAGTGTTATGGTATTTAATTAAATTGTTAGAGGTTATTAACGATTTAATTAAAATGTAAAATATTTGGGCCATTAGGAAACAATGACTCGAATACTTTATTCCATACATGAACATTTAAAACACTTTCAAATTAAATTAATTAATTGAATTTGTTTTCAAAATCAATTTTTCTACAAAACAAAAATATAGTGTTATGGTACTTAATTAAATTGTTAGAGGTTATGCGATTTAATTAAAATGTAAATATTTGGGCCATTAGAGGTAACCAATGACTTAAATACTTTATTCCATAACTAATAAAAGTGAACTTTGTTTCACCTCACTCCTTTCATAATAAAGATTTTGGATGAGAGAAGATCGGTTGACCTCAATCACCAATCTCAGTATCGAATCGTTAGAGGATATCCAGCGTTTTGGTACTTGTCATCTACCATTAAAATCAATTCAACCCATTCAAATTCTTTTTCGCTCATACGGATCATCAAAAACATTCATCTAATCAATACAAACAATCAAGACATTTTCAACAAGAACTACGGAGTTTTGACTTTCCCATTGCGAGTCGTAGGCCGCGGTTTTCAAACGTGTCAAACTCAAAATAATAACAAACAAATCCGTTTTCTTCTTTCTTAAACAATTTAGAAATTAGCGATTACACACACAAACACATTTGAACTAAATGGGTCCCATGTCGATGGACGAGAGTGCTAATACCTTCCTCTTGCGTAACCGACTCCCGAATCCATCTTTTGGTCTTGTAGACCGCCTTATCCGATTTTGTGGGTTTTATCTATATTTCCCGTTCTTTCTAGAACAAATAAAATTAGGTGGCGATTTCATTGTTTTGAAAATTCATTTAAATGATTTTTGAAAATCGAGTTGCTTCGATTGGCGACTTCTTTGGGGATTAATTTTAAAACTTTTTTGACTAAGTCAACTAGTTTAGTTCTTCGCATGTTTGTGTGTTTGTTTATCGCTTTCTTCTTTATGCTTATCTATTATTTATTGCTTATTTTCTCTTTACACTTTATATATTATTTTGTTGATATATTATTGTGATGGGAATTCATGGGCATTGTTACATAGATAAGCCCACTACCAGCTTCTAGGTCACCTTTTTAGGAATAGAGGGTTGCGTAGCCTAGGTCCATGACTCCATTGTCTTGTTGGCCCGAGCGAAGACTCCGGCTTAGAGTTGGTTGTTTAAGGAGGTTGTTGGCCAGCGTTAGCTGGGACATCAATCTTTGGACAAATGACCTATAACTCTAAGTTTGTTCATATTGTCTAACCGAGACCAAAGCGCTCAAATGTTGGATTTAGAGCATCCTGTTAAAAGCGTTTCTTGGGGTATACTTTTACAAATACTATCGCCACGTAGGCCTCTCGCGCGATGATAGTGTTTGTAAAGGGATCTGAACCCCAAACATTTAAAAAAAGATTAATTACGGGAATTGTTGGGTGAGCGTCGAAACCATGACCGGCCGATCCTGAACCCGGTTCTATTTAATTTGCAACATGCATTGCATACATTTGCACAAAACCATTTAGCATATAACTTTTATTTTAGGGAACCTTATAGATTTTGTTGGTGCGATGCGAGAAAGGAAGAATGAATCCAGCTGTGAAGATGGTTCCATGTCTCAAATTCAAAGAGCTGAAGTTGGGAAGTGATAACTCAAAGTGAAAGAATTCCGCTGTCGGTAGAGCTTATTTTGGGAAAGATTTGGGAACATCCTAGATCTTTTGACTACCAATGTGGACATGGAAGCTTTGATTGCTCTAGCAAAGTACTATGATCCTCCTCTCCGATGCTTCACATTCCAAGACTTTCGACTTTCCTACAATTGAAGAGTTCGAGAGAATCCTTAATTGGCCTTTGAAGGACGACACCCTTTCTCAACATGAGGAGACCTCGATAAGGCTAAGGTAGCTGCTGCTTTGTTTCTCTTCTGTAAGGAGGTGGCACCTGGATTACTGAGACAAAGGTATTACGGCAATTTGGAAGATAAGTTGTTAAGTTTGAGTGTTCAAGGCGATTGGCGACTTTCGGCTCCATTCTTGCTTTGCTCATCTTTGGGGTGGTTTTTTTCCAACTAATGAAATGGTTACTTGAGCCCGTCTGCTATTGGCATATTCATGTCGAAGAACCACATTGCACCTTTGTTGGTGTTACCATCTCCATGAGAGACACGTATTTGTTCTCCCTTCTTTGTATTTATGGTTGACATCTCATATCCCTCGAGTGGACCGTGGGAAGATCACGAGGAACTTATCTTGGTCTCAAAATTGGCTTCACTATGAGTGGTGTGATGTGGCATTCTCGAGTTGGGGATTCGTTGATGTTATCACTCAACATGGTGGATATTCTAATGTTCCTTTGATTGGGTCTATGGGTTGCATCAATTATAACCCAGACTTGCAACAAGACAATTGGGGTATCCAATGGAGAAGACAAGGCTTGAGCACTTGGAAAGTTTCATTATACCGACTTGGTAAAAGGACATAACGAAGTATTGAAGATCCGAAGAGCTTGGGGTCAAATCCATAGGGAAGTGAGAGTTAATCAAGAGGGGCGGAGATGGAAGGTCTTATCGCGATGGGTGATAGAGAGTCAAGAAATCAAGCTGCCTTACTTTGTGGAGTACCTTTGATCATCCAACAGTAATCACTCGTGCCAATAGAGGAGAATATGAGGCTTGAGTGCAGAAAGATGGAGGAGGATTGATTATGAGCTCTAATTCTCGCATTTTCCTCAAGCTGAAAATTTGGAGGCTAACCTCAAAGAGGTGAAAAGAAGAGTTAGAGGGAGAAGGATACAAAATGAAAAGGATGAAGAGCTCCACGTGAGATGTTACGAAAACTTGAGAGTCTTGCAAGTGGGGCAAGGGACCTCCGTCGACAATTGAAGACTGCTTTCGACATCAAAGGCAGAGCTTATCTAGATGAAGAAAAGGCCGTTGAAGAAAAGAGCATTGAAAGCACGTCTCGAGCAAAGATTTCAAAGTTAGAAGCTTCTCTACGAACCAATAAAATGCTAGAAAATGAGATAGCGCAAAGAAGAAGTGCATCGCTTGAGAATTGGAAGCAATCGAATTAGTGAAAAGGTTCGAGGCTGAACATTAGGGAAGAAAGAAATAGTAAAAGGGATGCTTACGAAGGCCTTAGAGAGCAATGCCAAGGTTGGATTGATGAGATCAAAAATGAATACATTGAATGAAAAGGATGAACTAGTGTCCTTTCTAGAAGCAGAATGGGCTTTTCTATTGGAATCTGAGTGAAATGGTTGACATGTAACCGTTTGATTGATACCTTGGAGACTCAGTCGGCCTAGAAGACCTCGAGACAACCCGATACCTCCTGCTGTGAGTGATTTCCTCTTCCTCTGTCAAGAGGGTGAAACGAGTTCAAGGCGGAAACTAGAGTTTGAAGCCTCGTCGTGGACAGACATTTCTAGTTTTTAGCCACTTATCTTATTTGAATATTTGAATCTAATTATTATTGTAATGATTTAAATTCGATTATGAATTTTATTGCTCTGTTGAGCTTGAACATCCTTGTAGTCACACTAACAATTTGAGTTTCTATGAGATTTCGTTGAATTGCAGTTTAATCAGTTTTTCTCTAATGTTTATTGTTAACTAACGAGTCTTCAAAGTCCACGAAAATAAAATGTACAAAAACATATCATGGGCATGCATACTCATAGCATATCATACATAACGAGGTATTGAGATCGGTCATCTTACTTACGGTTGATTTTCTTCTCCGACGAGAGACTACGGGTTTCATCGTTCATCGTTACAGAGCAAAGTAACTTGAAGAAGCGTGATGGAAGATGGAAGGTGACATGGCCGCCCTAGGGACAGAATGGATACTCGTATGGGGCAATTGATGGATAATTGAACATGGCTCTGCAAGAGGAGTTGAGAGCTCGGTTGTGAGGCTACTTTGTAGTCACTCTTGAAGAAGTTCTTCCTCATGAGATGCTTTATGCGAAATCGCTTGGAAGTCAGCAGTCTAATGATCTCTTGCGAGAACCGGTGCTCAAATGGATCATCTGCGGTGGTTCCTCCTCCGCCTACCCCACGCGTCATGATGACGGAACTGTGTTGGTGCCTCAACGGGAAGAAGGAAGGACTGTTGATTCGATTCCTCGGCATGATGAAGATAACTTTGAAGATTGGTTTCCAATGTTGAACCAACCGAAGGCGGGAAGTTGAAGATGCTCGAGGCGCATGCAAGCCTTTGAGAATCAAGATGTTTTGGGTTTCGACATGTCCAACTTGTTGGTTCAAGGGTGAGGATTCCTCAAAATTTAAAATCCAGAGCTTTGTAGGGGCAACTCTTGTCCTAAAACTCACAATTACTACTTTAGGAGGATGTCGCCTATCTGAAGGATGAGAGCTTGATGCACTTTTCCAAGATAGTTTGGTGATGGACCATTGGATTGGTATATGGGCCTTGATTGCTCCAGTGCGAACTTGGAGAGTTGGTTGTAGCTTTTGTTCAACACTATGGCTTTAACAGATATGGCCTCACGAGGACCCGGTTGCACAACTTAGCTCGGAAGAAAGCGAATCTTTCAAAGATGCAGCGCAAGGTGGCGCGAGGTGGCTCTAAAGTTCAACCCCTATGGTGGAGCGAGAGATGGTGGAGTTTACAAGCACACTAGATGGGCGTATTATGCCTCTTGCGGTCGACGGTGCTTTGACATGGTGATGTTTGGTGAAAGAGTTGAGATGGGGATTAAGCTAGGAAAAATCCAAGATGTTGAGTCGACAAGAATCAAGTTGGTGGCGCCAAGAGGCTTTTGGTGGTTACGAGGAGAAGAAGAAAGAAGTGAGTCGGCGCCTTGTATGAGCGAAGAGGAAAGGAGAAGCGGCAAAATTGGTCGCCAAATTCTTCTTTGTAACTATTCCCTTAGTGTTCCAAAACAAGATGTTGTTCCAAGACAACCACCACTAGACCCGTGAAGAAGTTTGATCCTTGCCAATGTCTTATGCGGATGTTTTGCTCATTTGCAAAGTTTGAATATGATTGAGCTACTTTGATTGACCAGATAACTTTGCCAAAATACTTTAAAATGCTCGTTGCCTCTACCACTCAATGCCGGGGCATTCTATTGAAATTGTATAATTTCAGTACAAAGTTGAACACCTTGACAGAGGGCAATCAACTTTGGACCTCCTCCCACCCTAATGTCATTCAACCCTTTACCTCCTCATGGTGGAAATCTGTTAATGCAATTTGCGAAGATGGAAGTTTGAACGATAATGGATGTTAATGGTCGACCACCCGTTGTGGTGGATAAAGAAGCAATTATTGTTGAAGGAGATTTCCACAGTTTGTGATGATTGTAAACAATGTTTAATCAAATTGAAGGTTGTGATAATTTGAGAGGCGAGATTCGTACGATTCGAAGGACTCTTCGGTTTGTCGAGAAAAACTTGATATGAAGAATGATGAAGATGAGGTTGGCGTGGTCACTATCCCGTCACTTCTAGAAGGATTCCGTTACAATCCCGTGCCGACTAAGAAACCTCTGTGATTATCACTGCGGGTCCGTACCTACACTAGCGAAAAGGTCCCGTGGAATTATGGGTGCAGTACTCGTAGTGACGAAATTGAATGTGGAGACCTACGAGAGGAGGAAAGTCGATGAAAAGAAGATTGGAGGATTTGAGCACTGCGATGCATGACATTGCGGAAGAAAGTCGGATTACGAAGTGGGCGAATCTTCTCTCCACCCAATCTAGTTGAGAAAATCACGAAGCTTTGGCCAAGGCTAAAGCAAAGGGAAAGGAGTCATGATTGGGGTGAGTCGGCACCAAGATTCGGACACATTACGAGCCGAGATGACCAAGATGTTGAAGAGATGAGGTATATAGGAAAGATTACAAGATAATCGACCGTGAGGGCAGCCGCAAATTTCTATCTTAGCTTTGTTGAGGGATTCCGAGCCTCACATAGCAGCTCTTATCACGGCTGTTAGGAACATCTCGTTCCCAAGATCTCGGTTAACCAATTTGGAGGCATTGTGAACAACATTTCGGCAAGTAATGGTCTCGGTTTCTGACTTGATTTACCTCCAGGAAGGAAGCATAACAAAGCGCTACGTTTCGTGGAATAGCGAGAACTACTTTATCCGTGTCTTTGGTAGACACGGGATCATCCTCAATGTTCTTCCAAGTCTACTCTCTTGAAGTTGGATTATGAAGGGGTTGTCTAAGACCAGTGATTTGATAGTTAAGGTTTGATGGGTCGAAGAGGTGGTGTTGGCGGTGGACACGCCTATTAGATAGGCCCACGGTTTTGATGCAACTTTTTCGTCATGGATATTAATCCCTCCTCATTGTTTTTGCTTGGGCGCCCGGATTCATGGGGCTGGTCTTTGTGACATCCACCTTGCACCAAAAGTTGAAGTTCTTAATTAATGGAAAGGTGGTCACCATTTATGGTGAAGAAGATTATGTAAATCGATCATCGAGCAACTTCGATATGTTGAAGTTGAAGGAGATCACGAAACTCCATGCCGAGCTTTGAGGATGTCGTTCGATAAGATCCCTTTGCAAAAGGTGAAGTCTCCATGGCATCCTGGCGAATCGGGCTATTGTCAAGTCGGGACATCACGAAGGGTGGGGAAGAGTGCTAGAACTTCCTACCCGACGGATAAGAGGGTTTAGGTTTTGCTCCGGAATGAAGATCTCGTCTCCACCCGGTGTCTCCCTCTCATCCAGTT
This sequence comes from Vicia sativa, assembly GCA_021764765.1. Taxonomy (NCBI): domain Eukaryota; kingdom Viridiplantae; phylum Streptophyta; class Magnoliopsida; order Fabales; family Fabaceae; genus Vicia; species Vicia sativa. Next base: position 101,306,621 of record CM038792.1, read on the forward strand.
TGTCAAGGTGGAATCCAGTTGAAGATGTTGATGCCATTGATGGTGAAGCGGATGGTGACTATGATGTGGACAAGTGGATCCCCAACCGTTCCGGGCGTGAGCTTTCAAATTGGCTCGTTGAAGATGTTCTTTGTGGTTACCGTTTTGAAGAGTAATTTTGTTTTTTTATGTCATTCCATAATTCCTCGTTATGCCCAAGGCGTAGTGATCATCTTGTAGCCCACCATGTTTTAACTTTCAAGTTTATCATTAATGAAGGGCGTCCTTTTTGCATTCAAATTTTTCTCTCTTTGTTTTTTTTCTTCACTCATTTCTTTTAAAGGTGACAATATCAAATTTTACTTTTTATACAAACCTTTTGTCTTTTCTTTTTATTAAAAAAAAACTTAATTAAAAAATAATAATAAAATAAAATTACCAACAACGAGATGTGGTCCTTGACGGACGATTTTGTCGACGATGATTCATTGTGGCTCATTATGATTTCGACGAACCGATTTCAAGCGAAGAGGAAGCGAAGAGAAGTGAATTACACGAAGAACTAGCCGGATGTTGAGGCAAGAAGAAAGGTCATCCGGCACCAAGAGGATCTAGAAGTGATTAATCGGAACCGAGGGCCTTTCGAAAGGAGGTCAAGATTGGGGCAGCATTGGAAGATGGAGTTAAGCAAAAGCTTGTCGAAATGCTACATGAGTACGTAGACATCTTTGCTTGGTCTTATGAAGATATGCCGGGTTGAATCTTGATATCGTTATGCAGTTGCCCCTCAAAGAGCCTTGATAAAAGCGAAGCTTATGAGAACACATCGAGAAATGTCGAGAAAGATCAAAGAAGAGTTGAGAAGCGGATGGAGCGGGTTTCTAAAGGTTGTTTCTTATCCCCATGGGTTGCAAACATTGTCCGGTGCCGAAAAGCGGCAAGGTAAGGATGTGTGTTGATTATAGGGATGCGAATAGAGCTAGCCCTAAGGATGACTTCCCTCTCCCCGCCGACATTTTGGTCGATAATCTTGCTCAAGCTAAAGTATTCTCCTTCATGGATGGTTTCTGGCTACAACCAGTTAAGATGGCGCAATGATATGGAAAAACTACTTTCATTACACGTGGGGACTTTACGCTACAAGTGATGCCTTTCGGTTTGAAACCTTGAGGGCAACATATCGGTAGCTATGGTCACTCTCTTTCACGATATGATGCATAAAAGTTGAAGTCTCGTGGATGATATGATTGCCAAGTCCCAGACAGGAAGAAGAACACACTGGTTCACTTGTTGAAATTGTTCGAAAGGTTGAGAATTCGGTGAGGTTGAACCCGAGTAAGTGCACCTTTGGGGTGAGATCGGAAACTTTTAGGCTTTATTGTGGCGAGAAGGGATTGAGGTTGACCACCAAAGATAAAAGCGATACAAGAGATGCGAGCCAAGAGAGAAAAAGAAGTGCGGTTTCTTGGGAAGGCGAATTACATCGCTAGGTTCATTTCTCATCTCACGACTACACAGGCCCATTTTCAAGCTGTTAGAAGAATCCAGCGACCGATTGGAGCGATGATTGCCGGGCGGCGTTCGGCGGTATAAAGAGGTACCTCTGAGAGCCTCCATTCTCTCACCCCGGTGGAGGGTAGACCGTTGATTATGTACTTGAGTGTTGGAGAATTCCATGGGTTGTGTGCTAGGTCAACATGATGAAGCAAGTAGAGAAAAGAGCCGCATATACTATTTGAGCAAGAAGTTCACGAATGTGAATCGAAGTATTCATGGAAAAGACTTGTTGGCACTCGCGTGGGCGGCAAAGCGACTCGAACAGTACATGTTAACTCACTACTTTCTTGATCTCAAAATGGACCCGATAAAGTATATCTTTGAAGCCCGACTCTCACGGGAAGGATAGCCGGTGGCAAATGATCTGACCGAATATGATATCGAATACACTACTGGAAGGCCATCAAAGGTAGTGTGGTGGACTATCTCGCTCAACAACCATTAGAAGATGACTATCGGTAGTGAAGTTTGAGTTCCACGATGAGGACATTATGTATATCGAGATTGTAACATTCGAGGCCACGAAGAGGACCGAGCACAGCCGTGGTGGGCGATGGCATTCGATGGAGCCTCAAATGCATTGGGAAATGGTGTTGGCGCCTTATCACTTCTCAACGGTTTTCATATTCATTCCTTTGCGAATCTTTTTGATTGCACCAATAATGTGGCGGTACGAAGCTTGTATTTTTGGGATTAGCGACCATTGATAAAGTCAAGATCTTAGCGGTATCTGATTACGCTTTGGTAATTAGTCAAATCAATGATTGGGAGACCCGCCATCAATTTGATTCCATACCGAGATCATGTCTTGAAGTTGATCCCTTATTTCGGCGAGATCACTTTGATCACATCGAAGGGAGAACAATTTGGCGATGCTTTGGCTACTCTGTCATCCATGTTTAAGGTCGGATGGGTGACGATGCCCGTCTATCACTATAATGAGGTTGGATGAGCTGCGTTGCTATGAAGTAGAAGGTGAAGCGGATGAAAACCTTGGTTCTATGACATCAAAAGGTATCTCGAGGGCGAAAGAATACCACGTGATGCTTCCATCGTTGATAAGAAGCTCTGCGCAGTACTCGGCTAAATTTTTCCTCAATGGGTGTGTTGTACAAAGGAACTATGACTCTGTTTTGCTCGGATGCGTGGATAACCACGAAGCAAATAAGATTATAGAAGAAATTCATGAAGGTTCCTTGGGAGCATTCTAGTGGACACACCATGGAGAAGATCTTGAGGCGGTATTATTGGTCCACCATGGAGAATTTTGCTATGCTAAAACATGTTACAAATGTCAAATCTCTGTTGATAAGATGCATGTGCCACCTTCTTCATTGAATGTTTTGACTTCTCCATGGCCTTTTGCGATGTGGGGCATTGATATGATTGGAGAAATTAAGCCCGCTTGAATGGACATCGATTCATCCTTGTTGCCATTGACTACTTTACCAAATGGGTTGAGGCGGCATCTTATGCTCGTGTCACTAGACAAGTGGTCTACGTTTCATCAAGCATAATATCATTTGTCGCTATGGGTTCCGAGAAGATCATTCTGCGATAACGGCTCGAATCTCAACAACAAAATGATGAAAAGAGTTGTGACATTTCAAGATAAAACATCATAACTCTTCTCCATACCGTCCAAAAATGAATGGTGCTTTGGAGGCGGCAAACAAGAATATCAAGAAGATTGTATGGGATGGTTGTCACTTACAAGGATTGTGCGAGATGCGCCATTTGCCTTGCAGCTATCGCACTTCAATACATGCGCGTCAGGAACTCCTTCTCCTTGGTATACGGTATGGGCGGTTCCCACAGAAGTTGAAATTCCTTCCTTAAGGATTTTGCGGATGTGCAACTCGATGAAGTGAATGGGTTCAAACAGACTTGATCAATTGAATCTCGGCGAGAAGAGATTGACGACTATTTGTCATGGACTGATACGAGCGTATGAAAGGGCTTTCGACAAGAAAGTGTGTCCTCGAATTTCAAAGTGGTGACCTTGTCTTTGAAGAATTTTGCCTCCTAATAGTACTGGCTCGGGCAAGTGGGCTCAAATTATGAAGGTATGTTGTGAAGAAAGTTTTCTCTGGAGGAGCTATGTTCGCGACTATGGATGGAGAAGATTTCCCTCACCCGATCAATGCGGATGTAGTCAAAAATACCCATAAAAGACCCGTTGGGTTGGCCTAAAGCAAAATAAGGCATCATGACAGACCAAAGGTTCGGGCAAAGTTAGGGATAAATATAAAAGATTGTACACCCATGAAGTCGAAAACGCAAGGCGGCTTGGGCAGGGGTATCCCGTTGATTGAAAAGGCGGTCCGAGCAAAATTAGGGATTCAGTGACGACTACAATCACCGACACATGTTTGGTCGACTTTTACAAACTTGATAATCGGAGGGATTGAGGGTTAGGCTAATCGGAGCATTTCGGATAGCTCAATGTTAAGGGATGTTGAAGTTGTGAAGGCATGGTTAGTTAAAAATCCATGATTTCCTTTAACTTTGATGTATAAGCAATTGCCTCTTTTCAGGTTTTCTTCTTGATGTAAATGCTCATTTAAATCAATCAATAAAATTACTTTCATCAAAGCTGTTTTCTATCATTTATTTACATGTATTTTAATTTTGTTTGCAAAAGCGTCCGAATATTTTTAATAAACTTACATATAAAACATCGATTGCCCAATGGCGTGGCATAATTTAAAGTTACTCGAATTTCGGATACACCACATTATGATTAAACCGATTGATCACGTGCGAATTATTGTTATGTCTCTGTTTTCTTTTTTTTGTTATAATAAAGGCGTTATACGCGGGCTTAAATCTCAACAAAACTTCTTTCTCTCCAAAGGATATCTATATATGCGCCCCTTGGATGTTATTATCCTTCCCGGCGCGGAAGATTGCAAAGAATGGTCACACCAAGATCCTTTCCAAAGCTCTTGTGCGAGGAAGATGTTGTCGACCCTCTTGCTAGAAGCTTCATGTCAGAATTCTATTTGATCGATTGTCATCGGATGAATGTTAATCTCAGGAGTTACTTCCCGATGATGCTAATCATTGAAAGATGATACTTCTATTCCACAATTCCCTTATCGAGGTCGGACTATCATCTCTTTGATGAAGACCCGGATGATTGTATTCAATTCATGGATGGTTGATGTCCCTCGGCAACTCACAATTGCCTTTAGTCTGGATGAATCATTAAAACATGCATCATTGCATTGCATAGCATCAAAAATGCGTAGCATTTCCATTGATATGGAGCATTCGCTAAAAATAATAATCTCACATCCATCTAAGCATGATTAATGTGTTTCTCGTACCTTTGCGTCTCCAGAAAGAAGTTTATCAAAAAAAAAATCCCAAGTGGCCGGGTTCCCTCAGAAATTCTTCTTGTTGTTATACGCATTTTGACCCGGTGTCGGTCTCCTACATCATTCAATTCAATATATATTACCAGCGTCTTGCTTTTTAAATTCTTATTTTGGTATTCTTACCGTGTTTGCCTCATCGTTAGAGTGCGAGTAAAGTCGGTGTCTAACCTTATCTCAACTATTTGAGTATCCATACTTGGTGTAATTGCCACTCTTGAAGAATTACACCCGCCTTTAGCTGAGGATATTATTTCTTGCACATTTTGCAACCTTTTAAAGTCCAACATAGTTTGGCAATCCTTGCTAGAATCCTTTGTTTGGCCTCTTTCCCGTGAATTCGTCTTGATCGTGATTTTACCATTCCATATCTTTCCCAGGTGAGTACACTCCGGTCGGTCCCTTTCCGACATATGTCTAATATCCTTACGACATATATATGTTCAATATCCTTACGAACATGTATATTCATTCTATGTGTCCAATATCCTTCTGGGCATGTATATATATTTTGTTTAAGTCGTCTTGATCCGGTCTCTTTCCGATGTATGTCTCTAATATCCTTACGACATATGCTCCTATATGTGTTCAATATCCTTACCGATGTATATTCGATCTTTATGTGTCCAATATCCTTCACAAGGCATGTATATTTGAAACTTTTGTTAGAGTCGTCTTGATTGGGTCTCTTTCAGTGTATGTCTAATATCCTTACGACATATGCTCCTATATGTGTTCAATATCCTTACGAACATGTATATTCGATCTTTATGTGTAGCCTCAATATCCTTACGGGCATATATATGAATATCTTTTGTTAAAGGAAATGCGTCTTGGGTGGGTCTCTTTCCGATTGTATGTCTAATATCCTTACACGACATATGCTCCTATATGTGTTTAACATCCTTAGAACATATTCGATCTTTATATGTGTCCAATATCCTTACGGGCATGTATATATATGAAACTTTTGTTAGAGTATCTTGATTACGGTCTCTGCTCGATGTCT
>CM038792.1:101312645-101504709 GCA_021764765.1 Vicia sativa
GAGCCAAAATGATCGCCACTACACTTCCTTTGATCGCTTTCTCGAGAAGTGTAATGGATGTCATATTCTCAAGATCATTCACCATCTTGCTATTCTTCCCGAGAGAGCTGGTTTCTCAAATATGTATTTTATCTGATCCATCTTGAAATCAAAAGGTAGTGTGAGTCAACATATATCGCCTTAGTCGGCCAGCTCCAAGCCAGCGTTGCAAGTTTTCTCGTCGCGGAGTATCTTGTTTCACTACCGGTAAACTTTTTGCTAAGGTAGTATATCATGCTCTTTTCGACTGCACTCGCCATGTTGCCCCAACACACCCCATTGAATTCTCTAACACCGTCAAGTACATGATAAGAGGTCCTTTGGCAAAGTACATCGTGATGAGGATTCTCGTAGGTACCTTGATTTTGTCAAAAGCGATCCGGCAATCGCCATTCCATTCCACTACTTGATCTTTCTTAATAACTTGAAGATTGGCTCACAAGTAGCTAGTGATGTGCAATGAATCTGCAATGTAGTTCAATCGGCCCAAGAAACCTCGACCTTCTCAAAGGGAGTCGCATCTTGAATAGCTTTAACTCTTGGTGGTCAACCTCAATACCTTTACCATCGACAACAAACCCTAGGAGTTTTCCTGATCCGACTCAAAGGTACTTGTTGATTACCTCAATCTGCATTCTTCAACCCGTCAAATGCTTCGCAAATGATCAAGATGTTCTTCTTCACCGTGATCGAGCTATCATGTCGCCGACGAGACCTCATCTCGTGATGAATCATGTCATGAAATAATGTCACCATAGCACGATAGTAAGCGCCGCGTTTCAACCGAACGATAACCTTGTAGCGTAGTGCCCCACTGTAACAAAAGTAGTCTTCCATGTCTTCGGAGCCATTTTGATCTCGATTGTAACCGGAGAAACCATCCATGAAGGAGAAAACCTTATGCCGAGCTGTTGTCAACCGTAACATCAATACGAGGAAGTGGAAATCATCTTTCTGACTTGCTTTGTTCGATCTCTAATCCACACACATTCGCATTCATCCTTCTTAGGTACGTACCACATTTGCAACCCACTGGGATAAGAGGTGACAATTAAGAAACCGCGTTGAACCGCTTATAACTTCGCTTTGATTTTCTCTCGACATCTCAGACGCATGACGAACCTTCCGCCATCGAGAAAACCTTCTTTTGTCTGGCAATCTGCACCACAATATCAATGTCCAACCCCGCATGTCTTCGTATGACCAAGCAAAACCTCAATGTAGTCTCGTAGCATCCGAACCAACCTTCTTTAACACTGCTCAAGACCCGTCCTATCTTGATCTCTTTTTGTCTTCGTCACAAGACCAAATTCACAACCTCAACTTGCTCTTCGGTCAGATAACTCGCCTTCTGTCAGAAGCCCGCAAGTTCTCGGCACTTCACAATCTTCCTCACTGCCTTCGCTTGGTAGATCGGATTATCGAAGTCATATTTAGCAATAGCATCAGTATTAACGAGATTCGAGTGATTCCTGTATCACGTGTGTGTAAGAAAACATATTTTTGAAGGGGTGATAAAGCAAAGAAAGAAAACAAACAATTGAATGCAAAAGTCCAACGAATTTATTGAATGAAAATACGCAAACGATGATAATAACCTCAAACGAGCCATGATGCCCCTGCAAGGCACTAGGCTTTCAAAGTTTATTGTTCAAAACATAAAGAAATACGAAAAGCAAAACAAAACAAGAGCAATTACTCCCGACTAAAGGAGATTGGTATGACGCCTTCGCCTTCCAATTGCCGAGCCCTTTGATCCGAGTCGAAGATCCACTGCCGATGTCAAGTCGCTGTCGCCGCCTTCTATAGCATGGATTCCACTGGCCGATGCGAAAGGAAGTTGGTCAGCATCGCCGCGTATCATCTTCCTGACCCTTGATGGTGAAGCCTAAACCGCCTTGTCAAATTTGAAAGGAAGATCGGGAGTCAATTCCCAAATAGTACTACCTTCTTCAATGCACTGAGCATCTTTCAACAGGCCATCCTAGGCGGAGCTTGTGTAACTTTGAGGACAAGAGAGTCAACAGCATGACTCGGGTATTGTTTCAAAAGCTTGACAGGAGTCTCAAGAATTCACCTTCCATCTCGAGGTATCGAAACGATCAGATGACCGACCATACTCTTCTTCACCACACATCGAACAACCTCCCTTTCACCGGTACTTCAACTTTGCAGGTAGAGGTACGTACCGCCCCATGTATCCAAGGGCCCAAGTAGTAAGAGTAAGTCGGACGGATGTCCATGACAGTGGAGTCAAAAGTCCGGAACCGACTTTATAAAGTGCAGTGAGCTCCAAGCACTGTTCGCTTAGAACCATCAAAAGCTCTCACAATAATGTCACCGGGTCTCGTAACCAACCCTTCGACATCAAGTCGATCAAAAGCGCCTTCTAAGGATATTCAGAGCGTAACCTATCCACCAAAACATGAGATAATGTACCTTGCATTCAATAGTAGATGTGCAAGGCTGTTGGTTTCTTCCCAAGAGTCAAATCAAGATCGAGAAGTTTAGGCCGTTGTTGGCAGCCGTGCTAGCAATACAAACTTCAACCTGTCACAGTAGTGTCTTCATGCAGACGTGAGCATTCTTCGAAACTTCACCAAGGCATTAGTACGAGCCTCGTGAGCACAAGAGCAGAAAGCAAGCATGGAGATTTTGACGAGTCCGTTCTAACTCTCCACAACATTGTAGTCACTCTTCTTGATAATCTTCTAATTTCTCCATTTCTTGTTTGAGGTGTCTTCGCTTCCTTTGGTACTTCGTCGAAAGGTGACGAGTCACCGTTCTTTCCTCTAGCTCGGGGTGGATTGAATAGTGGAATGCGAGCCGGAGTCGCAGTTGTCTTTGAGGAGAGATATTCGAGAGAATACCCTTCCTGCTCGTCACCTTACTTGATCCGTGATGTTGTCAATGTCGAATGGTAGCTTCAACTCGTAAGATCTTCAATGGTCGAGGGTCTTGCTTGACGCCACGATAGTAAACATCACCCATAATTCCAAGGGATAGCTTTGTCGAGGAATATGGAACCGTCTTGGAGAAGTGATAATGAGAGGTGCCACTCTAGGCATGTGGATCGCAGAGGAAATCCTTATTGTGTTAACATCAAGATAGTCTTCGGGAAATCGCCACCCCATCCTATTTTAACATCTTCAATAGGAATCTTGTAACTCGTGAACAAGGTACTTCACCATGTAATCATATTTTCCACTTGGCTGCCCCAAGGTATCCCATACAGATGGTACGCTTCATTCGCATTGTCAATCTTCAACTTAGACATTTCTTCACACGCCTTCGACCGGTGGTTTCGTAAATAGTATCTCACGGTTATCCATCATGCATCAACACGCCTCTCAACCAAGCACAACCATCAAAGTGCATGGGCACCAACGACAATTCTCCGGGCATCCTGGTTGACACCGGCTTAAAGAAATTCTTCTTAATACCATGAGGAATGGTCAAGTCATCTATGTTGAAAACATAAGTATCGCCACCAACAAGATTGGAACTCTTGTCATGGTTAGCATAGGCGCTGATCACATCTGAGTCTCAACAGAGGATCAAACTCAATCGCTTAGCTTCAATCATATCTGAATCTTGTTCTTCGTGAGCCCAACAATCATCAAGACTATGTCCGGCTATTGGAATGGTAAGCACACTTAGCATTAGGATTGTACTTGAGAGGAAGTGTTGACATTTCGAGGAGGATCCTCAAGGTAATCACCGCTCAACATGTGTTGCAAGGCATGGACAAAGGCATGTTGATCTTCGAACCGCCTCGTGGCGCTTCGCCACGCTGCTGTCCTCGAGGTCAGGCCGATGTAGGATCGAGATCACAACCGCTCCCCACAGATCGAGCCACGGTCTTGGCTCGGCTTTTTCCGATACACACAAGATTAGCTTTTCTTACCACCAAAAGATCTCTTCGCAAAGATTTGAAGATGTCTCTACCGAATCTTCCACTTTGATACCACCTTCAATACGCCGCCGTTTAATCAAATGAATCCGCCTACAAGAGTTTCCAATCGATGATTCAAGAACGGGCCCGTCTGTTCCATAAACATATCAACCAACCCTATTGGACAAGGGTGGTCGAACTCATCGCTAGATCTCTCCACTTTCGAGCATACCTTGAACTTCTCACGACCCATGACATGCTTTAGTTGCATGCGAGTGGGTGTCAATTTAGATTGTACCATACTCGTCTAGAAAGCATCACTAAGTCACTCCAAGTACGGATACCATTCTTCTAGTCGATAGTACCATTCCAATCGAGTTCGGACAAACTCTCTTAAAATAGTATCCACAACTTTCTCTCATCAAATGGGATTGATCTTCCGACATAGGACTTCAAATGCGCCTTAGGCAAGACATGCCATCATACTTAGCAAAAGTAGGAACTTTGAACTTGGGAGGAATCACAACACTGTGGACAAGACTTGATCATCAAAATTCAGCCCGACATCTTCGTTTTCCACAAGATTCGACGATCTTCAAGTTGTTTGTACTTGTCATCTTCATCGTAGTATTGGCCATCATCATAGTTCTTCTCAAGCTCAGCCGACCGCTTCACCATTACCCTGTTACTTTGTTCGCCTGACACTTCCTTCAGAGCTCCATCCGACCGACCTCTTAGGACCACCTTGTAGCCCCGCCCATGTTGAGGAGACCAACAACCTTCTTCTTTCTGTTGATGAGCTTCTTCGCATCTTCGCTTGGACCAAGTCAAACATCTCACGAACCGAGCATTCGAGCTTGAAGATCTTTGACAGATCGTTCAAGAGCCATTTTAAAATAAATAGCGAGCAAATGAGAAAACCAATCTTCAATGTACCGTGATGCAATGTTATGCTATGATATGCAATGTTTATGCTAATGCAATGCAATGTTTTCAAGGACCTAAGAGATTTAAATTTGTTAAACAAGCAATGAACAAACATTTATTAGTACTTCTTATTATTCTTTTTCTTTTAAGTACAAGAGATAGTTCAAAACAATAAAAGAAAACATATAAACTAAAGCTCTAAGTCTCCCATGGGCGCTTCCTCTGGTGCGATGTATGCTGTTTTCCTCGTGAAGTAGCTTGGTCAACTCTAGCACTTTCTTCTCACTTGCATAGCATCGAGCTTCAAAGGTATCCTCTCTTCTTGTCGAATCCAGATCTCTTCAAGTCTTCAAAATCAAGAGGCATGTCGGATGGAGAATAGATAGGTACACACCATAGCAACAGTTCCATAATTACCGGTAACAAAAGTGAATGGCATCATGAGGTTTTGAGCCTCGCACCCATTTGAGGTAAGGTTCCCAAGGAATGGGTGCCCCAAAGTCTTGGTATCGCTTTTCTTACCATGCCCCAAGCGTATGAACCTTCGCTTGCACTCGAGATCGTGATGTAGTCGAACACAATATCTGGAGAAGCATATCATGTGGACCATCTCTCGAGCAAAACCAAACCGACGTGAGAGCTAGGAAGGGTTGTAAGTAATACCCCCTTATACCAAGGAGTGGTACATTAGGAATTCTCCACAACGCCAATGAATGTGAAGTCCTTTTGAGAGAAAAGGCTCCAACGGATATCTCGAACGAGAGTGACATCAACCTTGAGACCATCTCAACCTTTGTTCATTCTTCAAACTGATGGAGGAAGGTGCAAATAAACCACCTGAAAGTAACGATACAACACATGAGAGTTCCTTGTCTTTAGTAGACGTGTGAGAGAATGTAGATGTCTCCAAGTAAAGTAGGCACGGATTATGGTAAGAAACAACTTGACATTGACATCTATGAATTGATCCGAGTTAGAAATAGAACCAAACCATAAATTAGCAAGGCCACAATGTCTTCAAATGCATGGAAACTCATAACTTGAGGAATTCTGCTTTCTTAATTAGGAACTTGGAAAGTAAACCCTTAACTCCACTTCTAGTTTCCCAATTGGCTTCAATGTCCGAGCGCTTAAGATGTAAGGCGGATGCAATGTCTTCGTATTTAGGAACCTTTCTAGACCTGAATGGCATTTGGTCAAGAATAGGTATCCCAAGTAGCTTAGAGAACTCTTCCAAGGTAGGAACCAACCGATAACTGGGAATGTAAAGCAATGGTGTTTCGGATCAAAGAACCGAATAGACATGCATCATATCTTCTTCAAACCGAGATAACCAAATCAAGTAGATAACCATGTCTTTGATGAACCGAGCATGGTCGGAATTTCAAACCAATTTTTGAGTCGAGAAGGTATACCCATGAAGTTGATTCGATAGTCTTTCTAGAAGCCATAATCCCTACAAAACAGCAAAGATAAATCCTAGGTCCTTGAAATAGTTAGAAATGATATGCAATGCAAATGATGTCATGATGTTTGTTTACACACAAACAATTCACACAATGAGCCTAGGTTTAAGTCTTGATGAGGTATGTGATTACCCCACCAAAAGTTTGAGTTGGTTCATCCTGTCCTATAATAGTAACCGGTTCTAGGAATCTCACATCATTGATCTTTCTCGTAGGCGCTATTTCACGACTACCAAGTGGTCGATCGAAAATGTCCCAAAAGTCCATCTCAATGAGCGTAGCATCGAGTATCAACCAACCTCGTCTACACCAAAGCCGCCATCTCACTACCTTCTAATGGCCAAGATGGGTCAATTAAGGTTCTAAAAGTTTAGTTACGCTGATGACACCACAGAAGCCAAATACTATCCTCAACTTGGAAATGAAGAGTATTAGACATCCAAAGTGTCACGCTAACGTAGCCATCATGTTGACCGCTTAGTTATACGCCAACGTCGCGATGATTTATTGCTACTTACCTAAAAGGAAACCCGATCCGTGTGGATCCCCACAAATATAATACCCAAGCAACCCTTAAAGATAAAGCATACAAGTCAAACAAAAGCATAAAGGTTATCTAGAAACCCTAAGGCAATTCTTCTTTAGGGTGCCCTCAGCAGAGTCGCTCAGCTCACTGAACCTGACTTTTGTAGGATTTTGTATCGCAAATGTGCGGATAGCAAGAGTCGCCACCGACTTTTATTTTTATCCAATTAGGAAGGTAAAAGTACGTAAAAGACCTTCGTTAGATTCTCGAGTACGAGAATGGTTATGAAAAGGGAAGGTATTAGCACCCTTTCCATCCGTAGTTATCTACGGCTCTTAGTTGCTCTAGATCACTTTAAAATTGCTCGTGTTTGACAAAATGTTTTGAAAAGGCATTTCGCTTTGACTTTGTAATGACTCATGTAGGAGTGTATACAAAGTGTTGGAAATGTTTCGCTTGAAAAGAGTTTGAACTTTGAAAAGAGTGTGTGGTGTGAAAAGCATTTGGTTTAGAGCAAGCAATAAAAGACTTATTACCCACTCGTAATTGGTCGTTGTATTTCTACATTCCTTTAGAATAGCGCTAGCCGTACCATTAGTTAGTAGGTAGCTCCATTCGCTGGATGTCGGACATTCAAGGGACATCGATGGTCATAGAAGGCAACTTGTAGGAAGTATCCTAGCACATTCGGGACTATCATCATTTTCGTAGGCTTACAATCGAGGGTCAAGATCATGTATTCGGAGGCGCATCGTGGGTCTTATGATCTTTGTATCAAGGGACTATGATGATTTGTTTGAAGGCAACGGTGCTAGAATACCTCTACGCTCGAGGGACATGACCATTTTGAATCTGTATAACGAGAGAGAATTACCCTAAGGGTGCATGTGAAAGAAGTGTGTTGATTTCAAGTATTTTATCTTGCAAATTAGTGGCTATATCCGTTATTATCTTGCCATACACGCCTAGTTACTAGCAATTTATAGGGTGCGGAAATTAAAATGCGAATGTAAAGTACGGAAGGTAAATCCTACGCTATTACATGGCTTTGGGGCGTATACATGATTTAAAAATGCGGAAAATAAAGATCCTAATTTAAACTATTACATCCCATAGACAATTACATTATTGAAAAATAAATGATAAAGAAAGAACGTCTGATCGGATCAACTCCCAGAAGGAATGAGAAATCTAAAATACGATATGAATCGAACAAGAGAAAAATGTTAGAAAATGAAATTTTTATATGAGAAAATTATTACATCGAAATAATATAAATATACTAAAATAAATTTTTGGGATTTTTTGGATGCAATTTAATAATTAAAAACTAATTAAATGTGATTTAAATGCAAAAATATGAATAAAAATAAATATGCATGCAAAATTATATTTTTTAATTTTATAAATTAAATAAAGATTTTCGAAAACAAATGCAAAATAAAATAATTTTTGACAATTTTTAATGCATAAATAAAAATATGAAATTAATTAAACAATGCAAAATATTAAATAATGCAAAATATGAAAAATATGAGATTTGCAAACTTGTAAAAAAGAAATGTCATGGCCAGGGATCGAACTGGAGACATGTGAGAGCATCTACCAACAGTACACGCCTTTACCACTACGCCATGTGTGTTTCATCGTTGAGATCCGGAGTGAGTGGTTATAACACGCCGCCCGACCGCCTCATCTTCGCGCCATCCATCGCCTTCCTCGCTTTGAATATTTGAAAGCTCGCCGGCCATTGCCGACGCTACGCCCCGCAAAATCAAAACACAAAGATACATATAAATAACATCTAAGACCATGGTTCGATTGAAACATCATTCAATGCAATGGTACCGGTCTCGAGGTCCAATTTTTCCTATTTTGTGAAACCCTAAAACGGCACAGAAACCCTAACAATGGCAATACGTGTTCCTGCCATGGAAATTGATTAGCACCCAGAAAGCTTGCAAACACATCACTCGATCACAAAACAAACACAAATCACATTAATAATGCATGAATGAAAGAATACGATTTTGAAATTTCAAGAACAAACCAATTTCGGTTTTCACGATTCTTGATGGTTTTTGGCAAAGTGAAGGTCTCAATTATCTGAGATGTCAAGGAATGTGTTGGACACCTCAAATTGATTGAAATCGACCGAACTAGGGCTGCCACTTGCTTGTGCACCACGGTTTTGGAGCTTTGAATAGGGTTCTTAGCAATTTTTCTGCTTTCTCGATAGGTATGCATCATATATTTATACCGGATGGATTTGGATGGTGGCAAGAATCAATCAACATTCAGCAAATCAAATTTGATTTTTGTACAAAATCAAATTTTCAAAACTTGATTAATTTCCAATCCAATCTTGCCATATTGATCAAATTTCAAATTTGGTGGCTTGTGAGTTGCTTGGGTCTCAAGGAAAGAATAAAAATCAATCTTGCAATTAATTTTGATTTTATACTTTATTTTTAAATTTAATTTGTATTTAAATGAATAAATTCCAAATTAAATAGAAAAATAAAATAAAAATTCAGCATTGGGCTTGGATATTCCTAATTGTATGAGGAATAAGTTTGATGAAGAAAAGCAAGCCCATTTGCAAAAATTTGATTTTTAGAAGTATCTCTTTGTGCATTCCTTCAAAATTGCCCAACTTGTGAATGGTGTATCTTGCTCAATTTTCCACATTTTGAGTGTTCTTGGACTTTTTGAAAGCTCTAAGAGTCCTCTAACCAACCTTTTGGTCTCATCTCAATTGAGTTTCCATGCTCAATATATCTTCAAACTAAAAGTTGACTTTTGTTGACTTTGAAAATGACTGTAATGTTTTGAGCTATACCTCTCAAATGAAGCATTTTGGACATTCTTGTGAGACATGAAGTTGTAGAGAATTGAATTTCCTTCAAAACAAGAGGTGGTGGAAAAATTTGAGAAAGTATAGTTATGATCACCAAAGTTCATTGACTTTTCACCTAGAAACCCTAATTTAGAAAGTTTGACTTTGAGCAAATCTTGAGTTTTCTTGATGAATCATGATCAACCCTTGATCAAATGATGAATGTAACTTCCAAATGAGGATGTTGACCAAAATTATGAAGTTTGACTGTATGTTGACCATAGTTGACTTTTTGTCCAATACAACCGATTTTCAACCATCCGAGCAATTGTCGAGGAAACTTGATCTCAGAAGCTTGAAACTTGACATGGAGAATCTTTGAAGCATATGAGAAGGCATGAAGACCATTGGAGATGTTGGAAGTCCATCTTGAATCGAGAGATACCAAACCCTAGTTTGGGTTGATTGTCTAGGAGAGAGTTTGTCCGATCAACTCTCGAGTAATCCTCGAGTATAGATGTATGAAATCTCTCGAGTGATGGAGGACAATTTTGGGGTATGACAATATGGTACCAAACGTGAACCGAAGTTCACATACCGTCATTTACATGTGGAAAGACAAGGTAAATTCATGATTCGCCCATAGCTATTGGGTCAAGAATCCACCACTACCTCAACCTCCGTAAGTCTATTGGCTCAACCAAATACTTCCACAATGGGAATGAACCAAATCAATAAATGTTTATGCATGCATAATAAAGCATGCCATCATCATTTCATATCATGATATCAAATACAAATCACATCATGTCAAATCACCTGTATCTCATTCAATCAAAATGAATATCAAATATATAACATTGTAAGCACCAATACCTCAATGTAACTCATACCATTCATAATAGTTCCCCATTATCCTTATCTACTCATTCTTTTCAAAAATCGGGAGCGACTATTTTAAAATAATTTAGCAAAATAATGTTTTCTCTTTTCAAAAGGTAGTATTTTAAATTTAAGAAATAACACCGAAAACGACACTCAAATCGAGTTACGGTTTAAAAATATGAATCTTTAAAGTTTTGAAAATTTGAAAATGTACATGGAACCCGTTCTACCTATACAAGAACTGGTTCTCGAAAGTTTCAAAATGCGCCCTGTTTTTTAGGGGAACCTTCCTACCCATGCAGAACCGGTTCCCAGCCTAATTTTCCGCTTTTGCATTTTAACATCTGGAACTGGTTCCTCCCCACAAGGAACCGTTCCCACGACCTATAACAAAGATTGCTATTTTTGACAACATTAAGCATCCATTATCATTTCCAAACTTTCAAATACGATTTGGTACATTAGGAACACCATTTCATCATCATTTCACACCATTATAACATCAAACAACATGGTTTATTCATCCCTATCCATTATTTGACATACTAATGATCCTAATTCTAACACCTACACAAAATAGGATTTATTCCTATAACTTATAATCATCAAAATTCAAACCTCTAACATACCCAATTATCCCTATGATTCCCAAAACCCATAAAACATGTTAACGAACGAATCACCTCACCTCGATGATTCTTCGATTTCTCTCAAGGCCGGCTTTTCCTCTCTTTTCCTCTTCTCTCCAATTCTACGTGAGCGCTTCTCCAAAACCTATTTTTTCCTTTCTTTTCTTTTATATTCCTTTAATGTTCCTTGATTAACCCAAATAAAATGAAATAATAATAATTAGTAAAGTAGAGTAATTTACTCCTCATACTCACTAATTACACCTACACCTCCAATCCTTTCTTTATTAAATGACCCAATTAATCCAAATAAAATTGATACTTAAGACTTTAATTAATTAAATAATTAAATCCTCACTTATTTAATATTTGAATTAAATCGGGGTGTCACAACTCTCCCCCACTAAAAGAGTTTTCGTCCTCGAAAACATACCTTAGACAAAAGTTCGGATACGAGTCCTTCATCTGACTCTCCAGCTCCCAAGTTACATTTCCTTCAGCTGGTCCTCCCCAAGCTACTCGTACCAGTGCTATCTCTTTACCTCGCAATTGCTTCACTTTTCGATCTTCGATTCTTGCAGGCACTGCTTCAACAGTCAAATTATCCCGCACCTGAACATCATCTACTTGAATCTCATGAGACGGATCCGCAATGTACCTCCTCAACTGAGATACATGGAAAACATCATGCAAATTGCAAGTGACGGCGGTAAAGCGATCCGTAAGCAACTTTCCCAACTCTTTTGTAATCAAACGGACCAATAAAGCGCGGAGTCAACTTCTTTGACTTCAAGGCTCGACCAATACCCGTCATTGGAGTAACTCTCATGAACACATGATCTCCTTCGTTAAACTCAAGATCTTTTCTCCTCTTATCATGATAACTTTTCTGACGACTCTGAGAAGTTCTCATCTTCTCCTGAATCATCTTGATCCTTTCTGAAGTTTGTTGAACAATCTCCGTCCAATCACATCACTTTCCAGATTCACCAACACAACGGTGTCCGACATCTCCTACCATACAATGCCTCAAACGGAGCCATACCGATGCTCGAATGAAAACTATTGTTGTAGGTAAACTCTATCAACGGTAAATAGCTATCCCAAGCTCCACCTTTCTCTAACACACAAGCCCTCAACAAATCTTCTAACGATCGAATCGCCCTCCGTCGACCATCCATCGAGGATGATATGCGTAACTCAATCGTAACTTAGTACCCGAGCTTCCCGCAACTCGCCCGTAACTTAGAAGTAAACCTCGATCTCTATCCGACACAATGCTAGACGAATACCATGCAAACTTACAATCTTCTCAACATACACCGCCAACTCTCCATCGGATAATCCATTCTTATCGGAATAAAGTGAGCAGACTTTGTCAATCGATCGACAATAACCCAAATAGAATCACGCTTCTTCGTCATTCCCAAACCGTATACTAAATCCATTGAAATGCCATCCCACTTCCATTCCGAAACAACGGCTCCATCAATCCCGACGGTTTCTGATGTTCAATCTTTGATTTCTGACAAACCAAACATGCATACACAAACTCGGCAATTTCCTTTTTCATTCCAGGCCACCAAAATAATTTCTTCAAGTCATGGTACATCTTAGCAACATCCGGAACACACACTCTATCACCAAATCTTATAACGCCATTCTCGTCAATTCGGAACTCACCTCCTTGACCTTGGTTAATCAATGTCAGCTTGTCCACTAAACCAACATCAGACTTCTGTCCATTTCGAATCTCTTCCAAGATACCACTAGTCAGCTTCAACATGCCTAATTTCAAACTGTTCGGAGTAGTTTCACATACCAAACTTAAGTCTCTGAATTGTTCCACCAATTCCAATTCACGAACCATTAACATTGACATATCCAGGGACTTCCTGCTCAATGCATCTGCTACCACGTTTGCGTTACCAGGATGGTAATTCAAACCGAAATCATAATCCTTGAGAAACTCTAACCATCTCCTCTGCCTCATATTCAACTCTTTCTGATCAAAGAGATACTTCAGGCTCTTATGATCACTGAACACTTCAAATCGCGAACCATACAGATAATGCCTCCATAATTTCAACACAAACACAACAGCTGCCAACTCTAAATCATGAGTCGGGTAATTCCTTTCATGAGTCTTCAACTGTCTTGAAGCATAAGCCACAACCTGCTTATCTTGCATCAAAACACCTCCTTAACCCATCAAGGACGCATCACAATACACCACGAAAGATTCTTCCGGATTCGGCAAAATCAGAATCGGAGCACTAGTCAACCTCCTCTTCAATTCTTGGAAACCTTTCTCACAATCTATATCCCAAACAAATGCTTGACCTTTTCTTGTCAACTTAGTCAACGGTAACGCTAACTTCGAAAATCCCTCAATGAACTTCCAGTAACCCGAAGACCAAGAAAACTACGAATCTCTGCAGCATTCTTCGGTGCTTCCCACTGAGATACCGCTTCTACTTTCGTAGGATCAACAGCAATACCATTCTTGGAAATCACATGACCAAGAAAACTCACTTCGCTTAACCAGAACTCACATTTAGACAATTTCGCATACAACTTCTTCTCCTTCAACAATTCCAATACAATCCTAAGATGCTTTGCATGCTCCTCATCATTCTTTGAATAGATCAGGATGTCGTCAATAAACACCACCACAAACTTGTCAAGATACGGATGAAATATCATGTTCATATACTCCATAAACACACAAGGTGCATTAGTAACTCCAAACGGCATAACAGAGTATTCATAATGCCCGTACTCGCTCAATGCGCTTCTCGAATATCTCCCGCCAACACGAACTGATGATATCCGCACCTCGATCAATTTTAAATACACAAGCTCCAACTAACTGATCCATCAAATCATCAATCCTCGGTAATGGATACCGATTCTTGATGGTCACTTTATTCAATTGCCTGTAGTCAACACACAATCTCATTGTACCTTCCTTCTTCTTAACCAACAATACAAGACTTACGGTGAAACACTAGGCCGAATAAACTTCTTTCCAATAGCTCTTCTAATTGCTTCTTCAACTCGACAATTCAGATATGCGATAAGGCACCATCGACAACCGCATAGTTCCGTGAATTAAATCTATAGTAAACTCCACTTCTCTCTCGTGGTAACTCATTCACATCTCCGGAAACACCTCCGGAAATTCATTAACCACGGTGTAATTCCACTCTTAGCCTTTCCTTTCACTTCCGTCAAGAATATAACATAAACACCACAAAGACCATCTCTAACAATTGAATCATCTCGCTTAATCGACATGGTCTCATCTTCCACTTTAACTTCTTCAGAAATAAGACTGCCTTCTCAAAACAATTGATATGAACTCGTGAAGACCAACCAGTTCATTCCAAGGATAATATCGAGTTGTTCTAACGGTAGGCACACTAAATCCATACCGAATCCTCTATCAAAATAACAATAGGACAATTCCTACAAACATATCAAGTAGTCAACCTCATAGAGTGTCAATAACCATACTTCCATCCAAATTAGGAATTTCCAAATTTAATCTTTAGCACAATCCAAAGAAATAAAAGAACGTGTCGCCCAAGATCAATAATTGCTATTAAAGGTATACCATTAATAAAACATGTACCTTTAATCAACCGATCATCAGCTTAACATCCGATCCCGACAAAGCGAACACCTTCCCACCACTGCTCTTTGGCTTAGTGCATCATGGACGAGTGTGTCCTTCTTCACCACGCTTGTAACATGTTATCCTTCGGATCTACACTCAATAGCCTAAATGACCAAATCTTCCACAATTGTTGCACTTCCTCGCATCATTCTTGCATTCGTGGAGCTCGGTGACCCAATTCACCACACCGTAACACTTTACTAAGAACTAAGAACCGTAGTCCCCCACTAGCTTCTTCCAACCTCCGATTGATTATTTCTATCGTACGGCTTACCACGATCCATATGTCTCTTGCCCTACGATCAAGATAACTCCGAGCATTCGACTTAGTACTAGCAAGATCTTCTTCCGAATCCTACTACAATCAACCAAATCGAAACCTTCTAATGCTACGATACCGATACCGCTTGATCTCATCACGCAAACCATTCTCAAACTTGATACATTTGGAAAATTCTCCATCCGCATCGTTAGGATAATTAGCATAATACTTTGCTAACTCAAGAAACTTGGTCGCTGACTACTCACGGACTTGTTGCCTTGCTTGATCTCCGTAAACTCAATCTCTTTCTTCCCGAATGTCTTCGTGAGTACCTTCTCGTAAAAGCTCTCCGAACACACCCCAAGTCAATGCAATTCCATCTTCTTCCAATTCCCTGTAGCAACCCACCATCGTCTTCCCGCTGCGATGTGAGTACCATATCTCACCTTCACCCCTCAAGACAATCAATCACCAAGATCTCTCGATCTCCTTCAACCACTTCTCGAGCACCCTCTGATCATGTGCACCTTGAACAATGGAGGATTATTCCTCCGAAAAATCCCCAATTGTCTGTCAACACCAATAGCAGCCCCTGCCGATTCCTCCGAGTACCACCTAACATTCCAAAGCCTCAAGAATAGCATCATCATTCCTTCCGTTACCTCTTCCAAACCATTGTTCTCGTAACATTACAAAACAATCTACATCAGCACACAAGTATCGACAGTGTTACTTACACTAGTCGCATACTAAAAGGGATAATGACACTAAGACAAGACCGACTATGCTCTGATACCACTATTGTAACACCCCCTTCTATTTACCCGTGTTTTATAATTAATAATCAGAGTATTTAATCATAATCCAGAAGGCGTCACAATTTAAATAATATAAATCATCAATACAGCTGTCATGCTTTCATTGAAGAAGATTTATTAAAGAAATAAAGCAAGAGTTATGTTTAACAGCGGAAATGTAACATAACCAAAAATTCCGAATACATCCTTCACAGTATTCTAGGAATATAAACTAAAACATGATTCAAACATTAAGGAATTCCATTAAAGAATTTCAAAGCAAACGTTCCCCAGTGTTACATCTACCAGAGCACGACACTGACACGTGGACTAATTAACTGACTCAATGCTAGAGCTATCCTCACCAACTCCAAGCAGCTAATCACTTCGGATCTGAAATTGTGAGTAAGAGTGAGATCTCAATTCAATATAACATGCATTATACGTTTTTAGAATACAACAGAACGAATAGATACATTAATCCATTAATCAAGCACAAATCATAGTCAATTCCCAAGGCAATTCATACAATGATCATGTATAAAATCAAACAATGGAAATTGCAACACTGGAAACCATCCTAGCATGTTACAATCCCATATGCAATGCATCTATGGTACCAAAACGTGAACCGAGTTCACACACCGCCCGCTGACATGTGGAAAGACATTGTAAATTCATGATTCGCCCATAGCTATTGGGTCAAGAATCCAGCCTCACTACCTCAACCTCCGGTAAGTCTATTGGCTCAACCACCACTTCCGCACAATGGAATGAACCAAATCAACAAATGTTTATGCATGCATCATAAAAGCATGCCATCATCATTTCACATATCATGATATCAAATACAAATCACATCATGTCAAATCACCAGTGTATCTCATTCAATCAAAATGAATATCAAATATATAACACTGTAAGCACCAATACCTCATCAGGTAACTCATACCATTCATAATAGTTCCCCATTATCCTTATCTACTCATTCTTTTCAAAAATCGGGAGTGCGACTATTTTTAAAATAATTTAGCAAAATAATGTTTTTCTCTTTTCAAAAGGTAGTATTTTAAATTTAAGAAATAACGCCGAAAACGGCACTCAAATCGGAGTTACGGTTTAGAAAATATGAATATTTAAAGTTTTGGAAATTTTGAAAATGTACATGGAACCTTCCTACCTATACAGAACCGGTTCTCGAAAGTTTCAAAATGCGCCCTGGTTTTTGTATGGGAACCCGTTCCTACCCATACAGAACCGTTCCCGAGCCTAATTTTCCCGCTTTTTAACACTGAACTCGGTTCCTCCCCACAGGAACCGTTCCCACGACCTATAACAAAGATTTCGCTATTTTTGACAAAGATTAAGCATCCATTATCATTTCCAAACTTTCAAATACGATTTGGTACATTAGGAACACCATTTCATCATCATTTCACACCATTATAACATCAAACAACATGGTTTATTCATCCCTATCCATTATTTGACATACTAATGATCCTAATTCCAACACCGACACAAAATAGGTTTATTCCTATAACTTATAATCATCAAATTCAAACCCTCTAACATACCCAATTATCCCTATAATTCCCAAAACCCATAAAACATGTTAACCGAACGAAATCACCCCTTACCTCGCGATGATTCTTTGATTTCTCTCTGGCTTTTTCCTCTCTTTTCCTCTTCTCCAATTCTATGTGAAAGCGCTTTCTCCAAAAACCTATTTTTTCCTTTCTTTTCCTTTTTATATTCTTTTTAATGTTCCTTGATTAACCCAAATAAAATGAAATAATAATAATTAGTAAAGTAGAGTAATTTACTCCTCATACTCACTAATTACACCTACACCTCCAATCCTTTCTTTATTAAATGACCCAATTAATCCAAATAAAATTGATACTTAAGACTTTAATTAATTAAATAATTAAATCCTCACTTATTTAATATTTGAATTAAATCGGGGTGTCACACCTGGCTAGTGGGGACGGTCGCCCCTCAATGTGAGGTGGACGCCTCCCCTTGCCACGTCCTCTTCCATCTTCTTCTCCACCTATTTCCATTGCAGGCAGTTTGTTTTCATGGTTTTTCTTCACAGTTTCCTTCACTTTCTAATCTTCCAATTTATTCCTACTAGCCATGGTAATAGAACACCTAGATCAATACTCCTAACTCAACTTTCCTAATTTATTCCAACAATCACACACACAACTCATAAACCACAACATCAATTTTCATCTCAAATCCATAGCATATCTATCAAACCCTAACTATAGGAAGTGAAAAATCAAACCCCTTAACTCAAGTGCTTGGATGGTTGCAAGATGCTCCAACAAAATCCAAACCTCAAGCTTGCTCTTGCTCTTCTTCTTCTTCTTCTTCTTCTTCCAAAACCTTCTATTTCACTCTATGCTTCTATGTTAGGTTTTTGTGTTGAAAATGGAAGAAATGAGGAAAAGTGTTTTATGGTGTGTTCTTACTAGTAACCAAGGGTGTATACCGAATTCTCTTCAATTAATTCTCACACCCCTAACTTATATTATTAATTAATACCTTAATAATATCAAATAATATTATTAACTCAATTAATTAAAATAACTCTGGGGAATTAAATATCGGTTCGAATAATATATTACCGAACCGAACAGAATAAAAACCGGACCGAATCGAAACATCGCCAAATATATTAATAGATATATCGATTAATATAAATATTCTCGTCGCAAAATAAATATCGATCGGTAACTCGAAAATATTAATATAATATAATATAATATTAATTAAAACGGGGCGTTACAACTCTCCCCCACTTATAAACCTTTCGTCCTCGAAATTTCGACCAAAACGAACAATCCGGGACATGCCTACGCATTCATCCACTCAATCCTCGCGTCAATTAAACAACATACAAAAGACACCAAAAACAAGCGCATCTCCCTAACCACAACGTCCAGTCAAGAACAACCATGCCGAGATGCAAAGCCCATACAATGCACTCGAAATCCAACTAACACCCAACAACCAAACAAGTCGCAAACACACCGGTTCACTCGAGAACTAAACAAACAAGATCGATACCATCCTAATGCCTCAACGATGGAATTAGTCACACACCCGAACCGACACCTCGAAAACGAGTTATCAAAGATAGGAACATAAAGTCCTACGACACAACACCGACTCCATCGCTAAAACGAAGACAACCAAATGGTTATACATACCAAAACTGAAACAATCAGAATAGGATAGCACCACGCGTGCTACGCAACACGAAACAAAGTGCCTTCATTCATGCATAAGCACGAACTCAAGAATTACACTTGCAGTTATCGCTTTCATTCCAGAAAATCACAAGGTCACATCGTCCTTGTAGATTACCAACGTATAACCCTTGAACAATAACAAGTTACTCAAACATAACCGAACTGCGATACACTACTCATTCTAGGGCGTATACTGACGACTTGTGACTATAACTCACTAGTCCAAATCCAACAATCTCGCATACTCGCTAAAATTCAATGCTCGATATCTAAACCATGTTGCGTCACTTTTACGCATATGATGCCAACCGTAAAACAACTTGGTTAATCCCCAACTTCACAATTACTCAGAATGGATACGTTCAAAGCGTACACCCATCAGGACACCTCGTAACATCAGTCTCATCAACTCGAAAAATCACTCTTTCATTCTTGATTATCAACGTCCATTGATCCCCTAAAATACACGACATAGTTTGACCTTTTCAAATATTGTCCAAATATTCACTTGTGAAACTTCGACGTATACACTTGACTTCAACGAAGTCTTCCCTTATAACAATTCAATTCCTAAAATTTGTATTGAGTAATCACCATCCTCGCACCGTCGCAACGATCAATACACAGGTTTCTTATTCGAAGCACCTTTCATAACTTTCAATCTTCCAAAGTGGTGATTCAAACCAAAACACTCTCTCAAGAACTCTACCCATCAACGTCGTCTCATACTACTGTAATTACAAAATAGGTTGGACTTAGAACCATAACATAAATTTTATGGAATTCAACAAGAACACCGTCGCGACCAACTTCAGTAACAAATATAACATCTTCCTTTATAAAACATCAATCATCTTAAGGTACCTGTGGCTACCAAAGCATCTCAAAATTCTTTACCGTCAAGACCTATCTTAGTCGTAATCTAATAATCCACCGCGGCCATTAATATCCGACGAAATCCATATGTTAGTAGTGAACAAATCCTTAATAACCTTCTAAACTTAATCTCAACAAGTGTCCCAAAACAAACATGCGACATTCATCAAAATAATAAATCCCAAATCAGATATTCTTGGGTTATCCGCGATATCAACATACTAAACTCAACACCAGACGAAGTCTTTTTATAGATCGTACTCAAACTTTGAATTGTCTTCAATAATTCCAATCTCCTCGTCGTTAACATCTGCACCTTTAAGATTTCAATGAGCACAACCGCATCACACTCTAACTCACGCGTCCGACAATTTTTCCTTATGAAAACCAAATCGTCCAAGGTGACCAAAACACTCTGCCAAATCTAGGCCGAAATATATCTTAAGTTCAAAATAAAATATCATTATACACCGCACAAGGTTCTTCAGTACTAAACAAGACCAAAACCAAAGCATTCACTAAACTTTTCACCGGTTCAAACAAATTCGCTTCCCATTGCGAAGTCCAAATAACGACTCGACCATCTCAAGCCAAAGTACCCACTATCAATACCAACTTATAAAAAGATCTTCCATCAAACTCGGAAAGCTAACCATCCAAAAAAAAGGAACTTCTAAGCTCTGAAATACCTCTTCAGGTCTTATACTAGATACAAATTAAATCTTCGCGGAACTGTCCAAAATATCACCGTCTAAGTCGCTTACTTAAGGCACTCACGTCTAACAGTTCAAAACTCTATCTTTAGAATACTCGATGCAATCGGTCTAACTTCACTCATCGATAACGCAGCTCGGATGCTTGCTACAATTTCCTTAACTTGATGTGAACCAAATAATATCCATGAACACGAAATAACTCTTACAGTTACTCATGAGAGTACTGTCGGAACATTCCAAAATCATACCTGACGCATTAGTCACACTAATGACATCAACAAATACTCGCCAGGATCATACACTATCTTGAAAAGCATTGCCTAAACATCTTCAGCTCTCACACTAACCCGTAGACAGCCAGACTTCACATCGATCTCACTAAACACATAAGTTCCAAATGAGTGATTTATCCAACATCAGTCCTTGGAAGTAGATACTTGTCCTCAACATCTACTTCGTTCCTTTGTCCGAAAACGACACACCAACTTAACCGACTTTTGTTCTTCTCGAACAACACAACTGGAGCACTCCACGACGATCCATGTAAGATAACAATTTTGGATCCATGTAAGTATATACTATATAATGTAGCGATAGGGAAGGTTTCGGTACCGTAGCGATATGCTTTTTTCAAATTTTGATGAACCGATTCCTCAATATTATTATATACTATAATTATGTATTCATGTTACCAAGACTTTATAATATGTAATAGTTTTTTTAATATAAATAGTAAGTAATAATATTAATAATGATATTAATAATAATATTAATAACAATGATAATTTAATATTATTAATATATAATTTTTTAGAAGTTTTTTGTAAGAGATAAATATTTAGATTAATTGGATAATTTAAGTTACTTTTTTAATTTCGATAGAGTTGTTAATAGAATTATTAGAGTTGTCAATAAAGTGGTTAGAGTTGCCAATAGAGTTGTCAATAGAGTTGTCAATAGAGTTGTCATAGTTGTTTTTGTTTATTAAAAATTATATTTTTATTTGTTTTACGTAATTCTGACCTGTTAAGAGTTGTCAGTAGAGCAAGTTGGAGCTGCCAAGTAATGTTCAACTTGCACTTGTTTAGCTAGAAAATGAAAATACTAAATATGACATATTAAATAAAATAGAATTAAAAATCTATCTTTTCAATTCTTCCTTTTTATTTTGTTCTGCAACTTAGGAATCTATAAATAATTGACTTAGTGTGTTTGCCATGTAGCAGGATGAATATTTATAGCAGAACATAGTAGAAATTGCCAGCAGACTAGAACGTAGCAGCAACTAAAAACTCATAGCAGATAGTGAAAATCAGTATAGTAGGGTAGTTTAATAATGCAGAAAAATGAAAGGTAGTAGTAGAATAAAAGTGACAGAATTTATGTAATTAAGTAGTATTACTGCAGGAGGTAAAATAGTGCAGAAAATTAGACAGTTAGTCAAATTAAGCGGTAAAATTAGTTACTCGGAATTGGACGAAAATTTGTGGCGTCACGATACGCCGTAGTTAAATAAAGTCATGTTATTTTGTTGAATTTCTCATCGATTGTTGTAATTGCAGGTTCTGTCGAACTAAGTTGTTTTGTCCCAAATTGGACAAATTTTAGTTGTAGGCTTAAAATGGTCAATGTTGAAGTTGTAGTTAATTGTGTTGACTTAAAAGTTGACTGTGTTAATTACGAATTGCGTTGGGTTGTTGTCGTTAATTGTTGTTGAAGTTGCAGTTGATTGTGTTAATTATAAATTGCGTTGTTGTTGCTGTTGGTAATTGTTGTTGAAGTTGAAGTTGATTGTGTTAATTATAAGTTGCATTGTTGTTGAAGTTGTTAATTATTGTTGAAGTCGAAGTTGATCGTGTTGATTAAGTTGATGCAGTTAATGCATGATTAAGTTGCTGTTGTTTTAAGTTGTTGTTGATGTTGTGGTCTGTGTATCATACGTAGCATGTGCATTATTAAGTTGGCCTGGATTGGCACCACGTTGAAAGTTGAAGGCTTATGCCTTGTTGAATGCCTCGCTAACCTGACATGATTTTAAGTTGGGAGTTTACTCCAAATGGATCCACATGCATCTGCATAGTCGAGTCTCATTCGGGTTGCATTTTGAAGCTGTTGTTGATTATTTCATTGTTTTGTGGAATGTCGTATTTTGTTGATTGAAGTAGTAATTATTGTATGATTTTTTACCTAATATATGAATTATCATACTTTTGCTTATATTTTTCGATATCTCACCCTTTCTATTTTGTTGGCCGTTACCTTTATATTAGTAACGTGCAGGTATCCCAGTCGAAGATTTAGTTGCTGTTAGTTCGAGTTGGATAGTCGCTCTGATACGTAACACTCGGGGATGAATGCTAGTTGTTTAGTTGTTTGGATTTGTTGTTGAATAACCATGTTGATACATGAAAAGTAACTGTTGATTTTAAAATGGTTTTAAAGTTGAAAAGTTGTTATAACTTCCAAATTGAATAATGTAGTTCCGCTGATTTATATTAATAAAGTTAAACTCATGTTGCTTAAGTTCGTCCGAACTTATGTGTTATGTATCTGTGATAGCATGTTGTTGTTACGTTGAATTGTAATACTCCAATTGGTTGTTGGAAATAGTTTTGTAACTCTGATTTTCTTAATAATTACCGGGATAGAATTGGGGTGTTACATTTATACATAATTTTGTACATAAATTATTCGGAAAGTAAATACGGTCAAAATATTACATCAACGATTGCTTCTAGAAGGGGAAGCTACATTCAATTGCTCCCTTTGTACCCGAC
Source organism: Vicia sativa (assembly GCA_021764765.1). Lineage (NCBI taxonomy): Eukaryota > Viridiplantae > Streptophyta > Magnoliopsida > Fabales > Fabaceae > Vicia > Vicia sativa. Next base: position 101,336,228 of record CM038792.1, read on the forward strand.
ACGTCCTCGAGGCCGGTTAACCTGCTACTCAGCTCTCTCTCAATGAGTCGAGGCAATCTAGCTTGACATGCCTTGTCTCAATCGCCTGCTCTGGTCCTGGTTAGAGTTTGGGTAGTAGAAATGTTAGGGTTTGGAGTAGAAAGTGAGAAGTTTTTGTATTTTGATAGAAAAGAGTTTGAGGGGTGTGTTCTGTTCATTTTGTCAAAACAATTCACAGACTTCGCATGTGCACATGCGGAATGAGAAATTATGAGTTACTTCGTAGATGCACATACAAAGTCACCATGTTTTTGACCATTTATAGGTTAATTCGTAGTTGCACATGCAAAGTCACCTGATATTGTACAATACAGTACTTTTGCATGTGCACATGCGAAATATGGGGGTATTTTAGAGTTTCACCAGAGGTCTAGAAGAAGACCACTAGGTGGCAAAAGAAATTCTCTTAAAAAAAGAATCGTGAATGAAATCACTTTTTTTTATAAGTTCTGAAATATGTCTTAGAGTTAGAATGCATGAATATTCAGGATAATTTAACTTTTATCGAGTTTGCGTAAAGACCGGCGAAAATTCAGATGTAATAACGGATTATGAAATTCTAGTTAGTAGAAATAAATATTTTATATTATAGATCTATATAAAAATAAATTTGTTTAACAAATAATAATATTATTTTCATTACTTATTTTGTCCTTAAAAATAATTTCTATACGGACAAAAGTAAAAGTAATAAAAGTTGCAAAATTTATATAGCAAAAAATTATTGAATAAATAAGATAATTAAAATACACAAAACTTTAAAAAATGACTGAATAAAACTTTTTATTCTCTTTATAACTAATACTAGTATTTAATATTTATTTAAATAAAAGAATAGAGATTACAAATCAATATATTATATTTAATGGGGGGCAGTAAGCATTATTTAATGGTATTAATATTAAACTATTAAACATTTAATAAATAAACAATTAAACAAAAATTGAGATCCGATTTATTGTTTCCTGCTTTTGTTCATTGAGTGAGAGCAATCTAGTGTTAAGTGAAGTCGGTTTAAAGGAAAGGTACCTAACTAGTGTACGTGAATCAAGTGAAAGATCATGTGAATTTATGTTCATCAATTGAACATATATATACATACACGAGCAGCTAACAGCACCTAACTATACGTGTATTGGAATTACTCATAAATTTGTAAAGGTTCATTCTCACAGCACACCAACCACCAGTTGTATATATATTAACGAGAAAGTGAAGTTAACTGTGAAGCATTGACAGCCATCGACTTGGCCTCATTCCTTCCGGTAGAAGCTCATTAGAGCTGTTTAGAATTATAATAGTACAACAATATCAGGCTGGACAGTTGGTCATCTTATCCTAATTAAAATAAGAAAATGCTCCAATAAAGGGAATTTTTCAATACACTACATGAGTATGAGTTACTCACACATTTTGTCAAAATTTCAAAAATATTTTAAGATTTTGAAATTTTTTAATAAAAAAAAGACTCTATTATATCATAAATAAAGAACGTTCAATACAAAAAATTTAAAATTCAAACATATGACATACCCAAAACACCTTGAAACACACCAAAGTAAATATCAAATAAAAATTCAAATTTTAATATACAGAACATAAACTCATTCCAAGAGGTTTTCCGAATTTAGAAATCTAATATTTATCTATTAAAAATCAATTACTTAATTTTTTAAATTGTCTATTTATTACAAATTCTTTATATTTAAAAATGGTATTTAATTAATCAAATAATATATTTTTTTTATGCCCATATCATATTATAGCATGACACATATAATTTATTTTTCAACCTTCATCAATTAGATCACAATTAAATATTGCATATACTCATTTTTTAAATTAATATTTCAAATTTTTCTCATATTTCTTTTGTCACACTTTCTTACTTCCATTCTAATTTTTTAATCTATTTATTTATTATCACTAACAATATTAATAACCTATTTTTTTATTTTAATAAAAATAAAATTTTATTTATCTCACGGGTCACTGTCAACACAATATCTATTTTATTTTAATTAACCATTGTCTTAATTTGAGAGACAAAATCTTAATTTTTTTTCTTTTTCCATTTCACGATTCTTTTTTTTTAATGATTATTTAATACAATTACATTTATATAATTATTATTTCATTTTACAATTAAGTAAATCATCTCAAATTTTGTATTTTTTTAAATCTAAATACATGTTTTATCGCATCAAATAAGCTTTTTATCTCGCGGGTTGTTATCATTACAATGTCTATTTTATTTTAATCAACAATTATCTTTATTTGAGAGACCATTTTTTATTTTCAAATCTTTAAAAAAATGTCTCCATCTTATAAATTAGATAAAGCGCTACATATCACAACAATTACTTCAAACAACCGTTGTGATATTCTTTAACGCATAACATTTAACAACTGTTGTTCTAAACAATAGTTGTGATATATACACCGATTTTATAATAAATTATGTCACTATTAATGCAATTTAAACCGGACCAGACCGGTCAGTTTAACCGGTTAAACCAAAAATCAGACTTGTGTCTGGTTTAATATACCTAAAAAACCGTCATGAAAAAGAACTGGGAAATAGAGCAAAAAACCGAATAAAACTAGGAAAATCGTTAAAAAAACGTATGTTCGAACGGTTTCATGAGTTGAACAATGGTTTTTTATACTAAAGAAACAAAATGGTTTGACTTACTGTTCCGCATCACTCCATGAAATGTCTTATAACACAATTGTTGTGGTTTAGTTGTGTATAAATTTTAAATTTTAAGCAAAACTAAAGTATGTATCAACATATTAAAAGATGAAGATGATGATGCAGCAACGCAGATAAAGAAATACGAAGATGATGTGATTTTAAAAATAAAACTAGGGTTATTGTTAGAAACCGAAAATATAAAAATGATGTGATTTGAAATATATTTTTGATGCACACCTTTTTAAAGTTAAATTTACGTAGAAACCAAAAATACATTTTCAAAAATTCCTGAAAATATATTTCTGATTCTTAATAACTATTGCTGGACCAGAACCTGCATTGATTTAATACACATCAATACATTTTTCATTCATACATCATCAGCATATTTTTCAAGTTTGAAATAGAAATAAGATAAGATGAAAGACATTAATTGGAATTGAGTATTGTTGGAATTAAATTTGACAAGGTGTTATAAAGTTGGGGGCACAAGTAACTTTGCATCCTACAATAGGTTTAGAAAAGAAAACAATGGGTGTGGTGTTGGCTTCATTATTGGATGTTGTTATGTTATTGTTAAAATCGAAAATACATTTTCAGGAATTACCAGAAGTGTATTTTTGAAATAAATTTTGTCACAAAATAGGACGAATCTCAAAAAACGAATAAATTCTGAAACATATTTCTGGTTTTTAAGGGTATTTTTAGAATTTCACATGGTGCACTGGAAAAACATAGGGTGGGAAAAGAAATCCTCTATTGTTTTTAAATAAATTTTAGGTATATCAGTATAAGTTTGGGCCTAGCCTAGGAGTTTGATCCACTTTTCTTTTTAATTTAGTTCTTTCTTTTTTTTGGGAAATCTAATACTACTTGAGCTTGTTTATTTTAACGTGTTTTAATAAGTTGTGTGCATTTTTATTGTGTTGTTGTTTTAATGTAATTTTAATTAAGGTTTATAGTCTTTTGGTTCCTGTAAGTTTGTATTTTTTTCGTCCATGTATCTTTTTTTCTTGGATAAAATCCTAAAATGTTGGATTTCGTTTGGTTTTAGTCCCTAAAACAAAAATCCACAGGAAAATATGCAAGTTTCGTGCAAATTTTTCTTCGAATTGTACTGCAGATTTTAACTATATAGATGGAATGATATCAAGGTGACCTACCAGTCGAACATGTGGTATGGAATGAAATCATATTACTATTAAATTCCTGATGTGTATTACAAAGAAGAGATATGAAGTTGGGTCATGTGAATGATATCTTTACCCGGAAGGTGTGGTGTATAGTCGGAGAGGTCAGGGGCTTCACGGATCGGATTACCGGGATGCTAGACTAGTACAACGGTTACGATAGTCTAAAATTTACATGGGTGTTACAAGACTTAACAGAAGGCCTTATGCCTCATGATTACGAAAAATGAGAGTTAAACCTCATCATTTATGAGGGGATTTGAGAGGTCGCCTCTTAATAAAGGCAGGTTACAAGAGTAAAGGTATAAAAGGGAATCTCCCTTGGAGGGAAAAGGCAAGCATACATCACATATAAGCAAGATACAAATCACCAATACACATAACAATTGCATCCCTGCCTAATTTACTTCGGAAGGTTTATCCAAGCGTGTTTTTACATGAACAATAAGTATCTCATTTCATTAAGTTCAGTATGATAAATACTAGTTACAAGTCTAACAAAACATATTTCCATGCGTCAATACTTGTTTCTATTATTCGATTACACTGTAAAAATCAGGACCTTAAGTCCATAAATAAAAATTATAGTATCATAATAGACATCCTAAGATTTCCAAAACATATTCATTTACTTGATTTTTACTCCGTTAGATATTTTAAAGAATTGTTCGAACCTGAGGTATGACTAGTAGAAAACATTTTGTCTGGTGTCTGCACTAGTTCCTATTGTTTGATTAAAATGTCTGGATTGAGATCTTAAGTCTTAAAATAAAAATTATAGTATTAAAATAGAAACTTTATGATTTCTGAATCGTATTCATTTGCTTGATACCAAGTTTGTTTGATATTTTAAATAATTATTCGAATCTGATGTATGACTAGCATAAAATATGATTTTGGAGCTGCTTTGGTAAGATGTTATATGAATTAAGTTATTAATCTTTTAGGACACAAGTCCAATTTTTTGATGATATATTTTTGGGAAATAAGATGTGGATATGTTTATAGTTGAGTTTTAGAATTAAGTTAGTTGGGTTTGAGAATTAAGTTAGTTGAGTTTTGAGTTATTTGATATGTTTAGAGATACATTTGATATGTTTAGAGTTATATTGAATTAAATGAGTTGAGCTTTGAGTTATTTGATAAAGACGAGTTTGATATGTTTAGATTTGTTTTTAATTAAATGAGTTGAGTCAGAGTCATCTGATATGTTTAGATTTGAGTTGAGGGTTTAAGGTTAGAATATGCATGTAGCCATTACCCTTTAAATAAAAGTTGTTAGAGTTAATTGCGATTTCTGCTGTTATTATGAACATGTCTTGTGAATATTGATGGTTGGTTGATGTTGTTTTGATGTTGTTGATGAATATTGTTGAGAAAATAATTATTTTAATTATTATGATGAGTTATGATGAAAAATGTCGAGTTATGTTGAGATGTTTGGTTTAGAGAGGAACCATTGTTTTGACCTAGTATTGGCAATGTTCATGCCGAGTTTTAGGTTCAGGGAGAAAACATTGACGAGTATTGGAGTTGGAGGTTTGAGATGAGTAATTCAATTATTTGTCAAATTCATGCATCATGTATATCAGAGATAGGTAGGACTTCGGTCCAGTGACGAGTTTCGGGTTCAAAAAGGAACCAATGACGAGTTTTAGGTTCAGAACGGAACTAAAGACGAGTGGATTAATCAATAACATACCATGACATCCAAAACCTTGGCACCACATGAATTGGAGTAGAGGAGATGAATATATTACATACATCATTTGCACTATCCTTGTTATTTATGCATTATTAACATACATGAATGTATTTCTCACCCCCTATTTGTTTCTGTGTTGTCTTTATGCCTATGATTCAGATACTCATGTAGACGAGCTTTAGTTGTTGCTTATGTTGGAGGATGTCATGATGGCCTTCTTTGTTGTTTATCATTTTGAGTTATTTAGTTTTTGCACGTCGCTCTAATATTGTAACATTGGTATAAGAGTACTGTTTTCTATTTTGTGTTCTACGAGTTGTTAAACTATATATTTTATGATTTAAAATTAAGTAGATTTTATTTTTGAGACAATCAAATTTGTGTTGAGATTTATTTACGTTGCTATAATTTGATAATTGAGAAAGATTTTTTGCTGAGAAAATGTGACACCCATTTTGATTAAGTTATTACACATATTTTATAAATTAAGTGTTTGTGATTTAGGGTGTTACAACCTACTCCAGTCCCAAGGAGTTTCTCCTTGATGTTGTGGATATATGTTCTTGCAAGTACAACTATTTGCAATTGTTAGATGCTCACAATGGATTTTATGATAACAACTGCATATGTCACACAAAATTATGTGAAGTCATCATCTATTAAAAATAATAAATGATCCAAAAAAATTGTAATGATGGCAACACCTAAGGTCAAACGGTGTTCAATGAGGCCTTTTATGTTCTCCTATTTTACTATTTAGTAAACCCTGATGATGGAGTATATCAAAAAGCTACATCAAGCCTAGTAAGTTAGAAGATTCAAGTCCCAAATAAAGTTATAAATCAATAATTAATCAAGCAAGAGATCTTGAAGCTTGAAAATTGTAAAAGAGAGGAAGTGTGAAAGCTCGTCTAGTCCCGCGTTCTAGCAATCAGAGAAATAAAAAGGTATAAGAGTACTTATCAAATTACTAAGATAACTCAGACACTCACTTGATTTTTTTTAAAACTATCTGAATTTACTAAACCCCTTAAAACTATGACAGACCTATCGGTTCATGTGACATTGACAAAGAGTGATCCTAATCATTTGGGAAACAGTTTTACAATGCCTAATCGATTAGGGAGTTAGTCCAATCAATTAGAGAAAATAAAGATTCTTCTTAATCGATTAGAAATACTCTTAATCGATTAAGACACATAATTATTGTATGGTTTCCATTTTTGGATTAGTTTTGTCGTCATTTTGAATCTCTTGATCAATTAGACCATATTATTAATTAATTAATTAATTAAGTCATTAAAAGGCTCACATATCTCTTTCTTTTTTGAGAAATTATTTTCTCCTATAAATAAAGGGAGTTCTCTTCATTTTCCTTTACACCAGAAATTAAATTTATAGTTCTTCTTTCTCATTTATACTCTCTCACATTTCATGTTTTTATATTTCTTCACAAGGTTGCTTTAGTGCTTTGGAAGTTAAAAATATATGTGACAGTTCTAGTGTTGTGGAATTATTGCATTTTTATTAAATATGATATTATTTCTTTTTAATATCATTAACGAAGTTTTTTGTTTGACTATTGAGATGAACTAGTCAAACTCTCTGCCACGTATGGTGGTCCTAGAGTAGTTTAATAATTTTCCCTAGATGATAAGATGAAGGAGGCATAAGACATCATCAAATGATGGACATCTCACCTATCGAAAGAGGAAATGCCGAAGTCTTTATGCATCATCTCTTTATAAGAGCATATAATAAGCCATGTTTATTATACCCATAGTCAGTCCTACATAAATCTTGTAACTTAGATAGCACTGCATAACATCCTTGAACCATGGCTCATCAAGTTGCGCTAGCCTTTCAACCTTTTTATCGTGGCTGATACACTTTAACATGTCACAATATTGCAAAAAATAAATATTTTGTTAGACAATTAAAATATTATTGTACAAATGTTTAAAAGAGTAATTAAAAGATTTATAGTACCTCTCCATTCTATATGTGCTTAGTTGCATGGTATGGATACAGAGGAAATAATAAAAGTTTGAAGAAGCCTCTTGGGAAACCCTTTTGGGGCATCTGAGGTTGTAGCAGCTTCTGGGACAGAACGAGCTTTTGGTGTAGCAGCGAACAAGAATTCCGGAAGACAATGTCGGAAACCCGTGAACCTGTGAAAATGATCCCTCCCCAGCAAAAGAAAATTTTCCAATAGCATGACACAAGGGTGTAACTTTCTCCCTGCAAACAGAAGCATGTTGGAACACTTTACTATGTTTCGATCTTTCATGGTTGTCAGACCTTTTTTATACAATCAAATCGAAAATGAGATAACATGTGAATCTGAATTCTAATCATTGTATTGAGAGTCTAAGTTGCACAATATGGACTACATGCAAACTAGAATTAGAGAATAAAAAACATAACATGTGATTCCTATAAGCTATAATGCTAAAAAAAAACATAATGCAAGGCAGTTCACAACAAACATAACAAACATTTTTATTGCAATTAAGTCAGAACCATCATACATATAATCTATTTAGATAACGCATGCGTGTGAGATCAATAAAGGAAAAAGACTGAGCAACAATTGAGATAAGCTTCAAATAAGTGCAATGTAATGGAGTAAAGACTTGATAAGCTTCAATGCAATGGATATAATCTATGAGAAGAGTTGAAAATGAGGAAAAATTGCTATACAATACTCAGCACCCTCTCTTCATATTCTCTATTTTTGCTCTTTTGCATAAATGAAAATGTGAAAGAAGAGAAAAAGACACGGGTTAATTAAATAGAAGCATTTGAATTCTAATTTTCGAATTTAATTTAAAGATTAAAATTCAGACAAGTTTGAAAATTGGATGGTTCTGATTTCAATCTAGATATGATCATTTAGGCGCGTCTGAATTCCAATCAACAGAGATTTTTAATATCTTTCTTTGAGGGTTATTTTAATCTCTATATATGATTTGTGATTTAAGAGCTTATGAATTTTAAAATTCAAAATTTGAAGATTATTTTTAAAATACATAAGATGTGTGAGTAACATGATGTGCAATGAAAAAATAAATAAAAAAAAGGTCATTATTCATGCTTTTGGGCTTAACTCAGAAAAGTTAGATTTTGAAGTTCTTCTGTTTATGGGCATTACATCGTGAATCTAGGTGATATTTTTAGTAATACTCACTTGATACTCTCACCCCCCTAATTGTGACGAATAGAAAGAAAAAAAGGTAAAATAATCGTGAAAAATCAACGAAAAAATTAAACAACCAACAGGTTGTTTCCCCTCACCCCTTTGATTCTTTATAGATAAGTCATTTCTTTTTAACATATTATTACGTGGAGAAATATTTAAGTAATTTCCGATTTATGTAATTGTAGGTCCAAAAATAGAAACACCATACGAGTACCAAGTGGCTGTCAAACCTTTTGCATTTAGTGACACTAATCCTTCCGGCCTAAAAGTTACATTTGTACAATAAAATAAATAATTTAATTAAAATGACAATGAATTTTACACAATCAATTGCATATAAAAAAATAATTTTTATTTTAAGTATCTAACAATACAAACCGATTGTTCATAATAATTAAATAATATCCTTCAAATATTAAAAATAAGTCAAATCTAACACAATTTAACAATAATTTATTAAAAATAATAAAAATATTTGTGCCATAAGTAAAAGAGTTAATATGTTAAGATCAAAGAGTATCATATTTCTTTGTCTTTCTCCAAGTGTCACTCTCTCCAATACTCACACATTATTCATTCATTCACTCAATATATTTCTGGCTATACTTCACAAAATAACATATACTATTTATATTTCTATAATAGCAAAGGTTGCTACAACAATATTAGTATGAGCAATGATGAAAAGGGATTCACAGGTAAAAAAGGCACGATCAAGAGGAAAAGGGGGACCAGAGAATGCATTATGCAATTACAAAGGAGTGAGACAAAGGACTTGGGGAAAATGGGTAGCTGAAATAAGAGAACCCAAACGTGGTGCTAGGCTTTGGCTAGGAACATTCAACACTTGTGTTGAAGCAGCACTTGCTTATGATGATGCTGCTAAAAGGCTACATGGTGACTCCGCTAGGCTCAATTTGGCACCACCACAGTGTGCTTCAACAACAAGTATAGGGGTCGATCAGAATTTGATTGTTCCTATACAATCTATTGATACCAACTGCATTGAAGAGATTTCAAATGATAAGAATAATGAGGTGTTGTGGGAGATTCCATGGAGTACTGGTGATTTTGTGGTGGATGATTTTATGGAATTGAATGATAATGTGCTGGCTCATGGGCTTAAGGATTGGGATCAACCATTACTAGAGATTTAACTAAGACTTCTTTGGTGTATTATACATGATTTTAAATTGTGATTGTGGTTGTGGTGATTGCGATAATTACCATCGTTGTAATGCACATTATAACCGTTGAAGTATACATTTTTAAGATATTTAAAATATACAATTCTGAAAAACATTTTATGTTAGGTTTTTTCTTTGACATCATATCTAAATTGAGTTTTAGATTATTAATATTTTGACTTTTTAATAAAAATATTTGAAGAAACATAATCAAAATTGTGTTATGTGCCAGAGATGTAATTTTAATATTAGATTATCGGCCCGACGACGTTTGGATTCGGCTAAGGTGGATATTTGCCGAGAATTTTTCTTACCACCCTCAATTTTAATCTGACATCCTCAAAGTTATGATAAGACAATTTTATCCAATCAAATTTTATTCTTCAAATTTACGGTACATCGAAATTTTAAAATTTTCTGACGATACCGAAAATTTAATGGCACTACCGAATATTTCGAAAAAACAAGTAAGATTTAGGTACATTTGGCAAAAATTTATAGTATTTTGTACCGGATATTTCATAATTTTCGATATCGCCTACTGTAAATTATGAAATATCTGATATTTTCGCACCAGAAATTTCACAATTTCCGTATTATCATTTGATAATGATACCGAAAATTTTGAAATTTCGGGTATATATTCCATACCAGAAATTTCAATAATTTCGATATTTTCTATTTTTGTTAAATTTCTATGTTTCTTAAGATTTTTAATTTTGCTTGCAGTGAGGACGAGAGATAGAGATGGGTCTATTACCGGCAGGACTACGGATCGAGCTGACGTCGTAGCTCGAGCTGCTAATGAGGCGCATGCCTCAGAGATGTGGTCCGAACGCTGTCGTCAGACCGGTTCTCACCAGAAATGGATGGCAGAGCAGGCCTCAGCGGGGTTTCTTGCACCTCGCCGACAGATTACTAGAGCTTCTACAACAGTCGAGGATCAGCCTCCTGCGGGGAGGGTCATGCTCATGTTCCTACAACAGAGCAGGTAGTTGTAGAGCACCCGGTGGTTCAGGAGTCGGTTGTTGAGAAGTCGGTGGTACATGAGCAAATAGTTGGTGAGCCGGTTCAGGAGCCAGTGATACAGGAGCCGGTTCAAGAGGGAGTGGACGTGGTGTCTCGTGTTGATACAGACACCACGATAATTGCATCTACAGAGCCATCAATGTGTACTGATGGTGGTTTCCCCGGAGGACCTTCTGACAGGTCCGTTTTGATGGGTTATGCTAACCATGTCGCTCATAGGATATGGCAGGGTGAGGTATGTAATATTGATTTGGTTTAATGGTTAATTTTTATTTGTATTACACGATTTGATCTATACTAATTTATTGTAATTGTGTTATTTTATTTCAGTAGCATCCAGTGTTGAAGGTTGTTTCTCATGGGTCGAAGTTGAAGAACTTCCCTGAACAAGAGTTGTCTGAGCAGGTGAGGAAGATAGTTGAGGATTTCAAGCTGGAGGACTTTGCTGGATTCTCCTTGACCATGTTGGAAGCCTCCCTGCTATCAGCTTTTGTTGAGAGGTGGAACTCGGAGACATCATCGTTCCATCTTCCATTTGAGGAGATGACGGTGACGCTTGATGATCTGGATGCCCTCTTTCACCTTCCGATTGCTGGTACATTTTTCACATCAGATTATAGGGACCAGGCAACGGCGGTGCGCATGGTTGTGGATACTTCAGAGGTGGTAAGGTGGATGTTCTACATGAGTTTGGTGAGACTCGGGGATTTCACCTTCGCATGCTTTAGTTGAGGACTATTTATCCTGAGCTGGCGGAGGCAGAGAGGTATGAGGCTGCTGCTAGGGCGTACATGCTACATCTGGTGGCATGTACTCTCTTTGTAGACAACTCTGGAGTTTACATTGATGTTCGTTACTTGTCTCTATTCAGCGCATTTGACACTCTATGTTGGGCTTGAGGAATGGCAGCTTTGACGATGCTTTACACAACACTTGATGTTGCTTCCCGTCCTGAGACCAGACAACTTATTGGTTATCTGAGCTTGTTACAAGTATATTATATTTCATTAGATGATTTTTTATAATTATTAGGTATTAGTAAAATAATTTCATGATTTTATTTATGCAGTGTTGGATATACATTCACTTCCCTCACATATGTGACCGAAAGATCCAGCGTGTGGAGGATAAAGAGCCATGTGCGAAGAGGTGGAAGGCCAAACAGGTCGTTCCTAGAGGGTTGATGGAGTACATGAGAAGTCTGGATGCTCTGACCCTGGATGATGTCATCTGGATACCGTATACGGCTCATCGCACTCATCGTCCTTTTAAGGTATCTAGTTTATATTCAGGGCATGTCATATGAGAGAGCTATGTGGCTAGACACTTGCTTGAGAGGTGTCTACGCCAATATGGTTATGTACATGGAATTCCACGTCCGGTCCCACATGCCCCAGCTGGTGGCATTGATCGCTGGTTTTAGAGTCACATCATCAACTCCCTTGTGAGATCATGGATCCATCCGTCATGGTTCAGGAGCCTGGGTAGTGCTACCTTGAGTGGATCCTTAGTGTGTCACACCCTCAGATCATACCACCAACTTCAACATCTGACGTCCCAAGGCCTTCAGGTACCAGAGATTCTTCTGATCCACCACTACCTCTTCCTCCTGCAGTTGACCAGGACACCCCTCTACATCTCATCGCAGTTACACTAAATAACATCATGGGGTTGGTGAACCTCGATGGTGAGGTTTATCGAGATTTCCCATGGAAGGCCTATGTAGATTTTTATTTTTATTATTGTATTATATGCGTATGTTGTGACAAACAGACTTCTAGTTTATTGCATAATATTTTTTGGCTAGTACCTTTTCTTTCGATTACATAAAGAAAAAAATATAACACAGAGAAAAAACTCGAATAAGTTAACAAACAACAAACATAAACAGTACTCCGATACATGAAAACCTAGGAACTATCGAATTCATCTGGATGCTTCAAACACTTTATGATGTCGTCAACAGATCTCCAGATCTCCGCGTCCAACTCGATCGACTCTTTGGTTATCCTACGACGAAATTATTTCCACATGGCCTTCACATCTTCATCATTCTTCAGCTCGATTAGTTTGTATTTCACCCAACCATCTGTACCAATGTAATCCTCCAAAAACTCAATCTTTGTCACCCTTCTATTATCAGAATCAGGCAGCAAACCATTCAACGTTTCCTTCAAGGTGGCAAATGACTCAGATCCATCTGGGAGCTTGAATTCAACAGTAGGTTTACGACCGTTGTAATACACTTTTGCCTTAACCAGAAATTGAGGAAGAGGCATTTTGTTGAGATGGATTATTCAATAACCCTAAAACCCCTATTTATACAAATGGTGATGCGTTCTAGACCACACATAAGTGTCGGTGCAATCTGGCCCCTCCAAAAGTGCCGGCAAAATCTCAACCATTAAAAAAACATAATATTTATACATAGCGAAAATTTCAGTTATAAATGAAATTTTCAATATACCGAAACTTACCTAATTTTCGGTATACCAAATTTTTTAATACACGTTCAGAAATTTGAGTAATACCGAAAATTATGTTATTTTCGGTATACTGAAATTTTTAAAAACGCTTCTGGAAATTTGGGTAAACAAAAAATTATTAAATTTTCGGTATGCCAAAAAATTTAAATATCCTACCGAAAATTTTGTCCGAAAATGCCTTTGTAATAAATCTGGAGTAAAGTGAGAATAAAAAAGATTGAGGGTGCTAGGTTAAAGTTTGGGGTGGCAAGAAAAATTCTCGTACTTGCCCAGATTCAGATCCAATAGTTTTTTGGAGTCCATATATCTAAAAAAAATAAAAATAATTAATAAAAATATAGAAGAAAGAAAAACGTTTGCAGAAAGAGAAAACGAAGGAAAATAGTTTGCACAAACTCAGTGGCCGCGAGAAAGTGAAACACCACAACATCCAATCGAACTCCCTCCGGCCAGCGACGCTTACCCCTCCGTCTCTTACTCCTTCCGATGACGGTACTTACTCCTCCGTACCTTACTCCCTCCGACGACGACACTTACCTCCTCCGACGTTTCAGTCTCAGCTTGGCCCCTTCACTCCACCTTGCCACCAATTCTTTCTATTTCTGCAATCTGCACATACAGTAAGTAAATATCAATCCGAATATGTTACACTTACTTGGTTTTGTTAGTTTTTTTTTTGAGAAAATGGTTATTTGATTTTATTATTTTTGTCAATTCGAAGAGGTTTGTAAATAAAAATTGTCATGAAAAATTAAAAAGTTGAATTGATTTTATTAATTTTTGTTAATGACAACATAGCAGGATATGTTAAATATTGGTTAGTTGTTAAGGAATTTTATTTTTATATATTTGTTTTTTTAAGTTGGTGGTTAGTTCTTGAGTTGTGGAACTAAATTGGATTGGTTGATTGAGTAATTACTGTTATTTTAATTATTTAATTAAATATTAATATTTTAATAATTATGTGGTCTAATATATTTATTTAATTATATTAGTTATTATTATTAAATAAAATATTTTAAATATTTATGTGATTAAATAATATTAAAAAGACTATTTAGATTTGATTTAGGAATTATTTAATTAATTAATTAATTAAATAATTGGATATGGACTCAAATATGAGTGGATGTCAGGATGGTCAAATTTGAGAATAATGGAAACCTTAACTGACCATCACACTATATATAGGCTATGGTCCCCAATATACGGTACAAAATCAAATTACCTATTCTCCCCATCTAAAGAGGATTCAAGGCATTAGGAGTACCGGTTGAGGAATAACTACATAAGCCAACACTTTCAGGATCACCGTCAACAAAAGATTTCTCGATGGATCCAGGTATTCCTAAAATTATTTTATCGAATGTTCAATTTTATACATGCTTGTATGACTATTAGGTTTCCGCATAAATTATATGTTATACCTTATAAATGTTGGTGCACAAGAATCAAAGATGATAGGAATAATGAGAGAATAATGAGAGAATGACGGATACACAAAGGACAAAGAAATAAGGATTGTTGTTATAAATGACATCTACCACTAGTCTATTTATACAAGGATACATTTGCCATATAGGCCCTAATAGAGTAATCTTAGTGACCAAGATAAAAGGTACATAAATAGAAAATACTAAATTACCCTTCAATACTATCCCTTAATTTATATTTCTATACAAAACTAACAACACCAAATCCATACCTTAAGAGGAGAAATTGATCCGTCTTGATTGCCTTCGTCAGAACATCTGCCAACTGCTTCTGGGTGCTACAATGCACAACTTCTAATGTTCCGTTCTAGACTTGGCTTCTCAAGAAATGATACTTAGTCTCAATATGCTTGCTTCTCCCGTGAAACACAGGATTTCTGGCAAGATTGATTGCAGACTTGTTATCAATCATCAGCTTCAAAGGCTTCTTTACTTTAATCTTCAGATCTTGCAATAAGTTCAGAAGCCACACAACTTGACATGCAGCTACAACGCCTGCAATATACTCAGCTTCACACGTTGATAGAGCAACAACAACTTGCTTCTTGGAACTCCAAGAAATAGGGCCTCCCAGAAACTTGAATAAGTATCCAGAAATACTTCTTCTATCAACTTTATCTCCACACCAATCAGAGTTAGAGTAGCTCATCAACTCTGATTCTGCCTTTCTTCCAGAAGGAAATAATATTCCAAACTCCAGATATCCCTTGATATACCTCAAAATTCTGATAGGATCTTGATAATGGGACCACTTAGGTTTACTCATAAGCCTACTAACCAATCCAACTGCATAGGAAATATCAGGTTTGGTATTACACAAATACCTCAAAGAACCAACCAGCTGTTTGAAGATCGTAGCATCCACATACCCTCAGAGTCAGAATCCAATTTATGATTGGGTTCTGACGGTGTAACAGTATTCTTATAATTCTCCAGCTTAAACTTCTTCAGAAGTTCTAGTTCATACTTCATCTGATGCAAAATGATACCCTCATTCGAGTACAAAATCTCCACCCCTAAAAAATATACCATATTTCCCAAATCAGTCATCTGAAATTCATTCATCAACACTTTCTTGAACTTGATTATATCTTCTGGAAAGCTCCCTGTAAGCAATATGTCATCAACATAAAGACACACCAGAATCATATTGCTTCCAGAATGTTGCACGTAAACTCCATATTCTATCTCACACTTCTGAAACCCTTGCTTCTTGAAAAATGAATCAATCTTCTGATTCCAAGCTCTGGGTGCTTGCTTCAATCTATACAGAGCTTTATGTAACTTGTACACCATGCCTTCCTGATTATTTTTCACGAAGCCAGAAGGTTGTGACACATATACCTCTTCTTGTAATGGACTGTTCAGAAATGCAGACTTCACATCCAAATGCATCAAAGGCCAATTTCTATTTGCAGCTAAAGCAATCACCAGTCTCATTCTTTCATGTCTAGCTACATGTGCAAATACCTCAAAGTAATCTAGTCCAGGTTTCCGAAGAAAACCTTTGGCCACTAGCCTTGTTTGTGCTTACCAACTAATCCATCTGGCTTAAGCTTCACCTTGAAAACCCATCTGACACTGATGGCTTTCTTCTTCTTCGGAAGCTTAGTCAACTCCTAAATTTTGTTTCTTTCTATAGCCTCAAGTTATTCTTTCATGGCATTCAGGTGTACTTTATTTTTGAGTGCTTCTTCTACACCCAATGGTTCAGAGTCTACTAACATGACACACTAAATGACTTCTCTCTCTAAATCAACTTCAGTGTCTTGTAGCATGTCAAAATTTGCAAACCTTCTAGGTATGGTTCTGATTCTTTGTGGCCTTTGAACTTGTTCTGAATATTCTCTAGAACTTGGAACAACATTAGCTTCTGGACCTTGTCCAGAAACCCTATCTTCAGAATTAACACCTTCAAAAACATGATCATCTCTAGAAGCTTGTCCTCCAGAACCGACGTCTTCAGAGTTTTCCCTTCCAGAAGCATGATCACCACCAGATTTTGGATCATCATCAGAATCTAGATCAGAATCAGATTCATCATCTTCATCTTTAGAGTCTTCAAAATCATCTTCTGACTCTGACTCTTCTTCAGAACTTTCAACTTCTGACTCATCTTCAGAAGTTATCTCTACACCAGAAATGGGTTGAGACTTTCTCCAATCCCAAGCTTCTGACTCTTTCACAATAACATGTCTGTTGACTTCAACTTTATTAGTTTCTGGACAATAAAGTTTGTATGCACCTGCACTGTGGCACCCCACCTGTAACATCACTTTGCTTCTATCACCCAACTTCTTCCTTCTAGCTTCTGGAACGTGTTTGTAACACACAAAACCAAAAACCTTTAGATGACTAACACTTTTCTTCTCTCTAGTCCACTTCTATAAAGGAACAGTCTCCTTTAGCTTCTGTGTTGGACACCTATTGAGTACATATGCTACAGTAGCAACAACTTCTCCCCATAAGTTGTGAGGAAGCTTCTTCTCTTTTAGCATACTTCTCGTCATATCAAGCAAAGTTTGATTTCTTCGTTCAACAAGACCATTGTGTTAAAGAGTATAAGGAGCAGTAACCTCATGCTCAATTCCATTATCATCACAGAACTTCTGGCATTCTGTAGAGTTATACTCACCTCCACCATCCGTTCTGAGAATCTTAACTTCTGACTACTTTGATTCTCAGCCTTCACCTTGAACTTTTGGAATTTAGTAAACACCTCATTCTTAAACTTGATGAGAGTTACCCACGTCATTCTTGTGAACTCATCCACAAAAGACACAAAATACCTATTTCCTCCAAGTGAAGGTTCTGGAAATGGTCCACACACATCAAAATATACTACTCCCAGAGCATGTTTTGCTCTTGGGGCTACTTTTGATAGAAATGGCAATCTGGTATGCTTTCCTTTCATGCATACTGTTCGCGTTAAAAAGTGTCGTGCTAGAGAATTGAATCAGAATTCAGATTCTCTGGCTCGAAACGATTTACTCTTTTGATTTGTTTATAAAGATGCCGCGAGCATCAAGCTTTATTATTTTCAACACAAGAAAAGATGATTTAATGATTATGAAAAAGGGGAAAGCTGCTAATACCCTCAATTGATTATGATATGCGTAACGACTAGCGCAAACTAGACGTAACGCATTGGGGAGATTCCGAGTAAGGGGGTTTGTTATATAAAGGGAATAGATGGAACACCCTAAATATATATAGTTATCTATAGCTTTATATATGAATACATTTGATATGTTTGTGTGTTTTAATTTGCTATTTCTATGATTGGGAAAGTTTCTTCTTTGGGATTTTTAAAGAAGGATAGATTATGTGGGATCCTAGTGTTTGTTATTATTGTGCTCGCAAAGATCTTTGGATCTTCTGCATACATATCCCCTAATGGGAATCAGAGCATTTGTAGCTCGGATCTAAAGGGATCTACGGTTTGTTTGGTCTGAGGGAGAAAGAAATTTGCTCGGCAAGGATGAGACCTTGTGCCTACGTATTCTCAAAGGGATGTTGAGAAAGTCAGAGCAATCGTAGTTCCCACTTATGCTAGTGGAAAGCAACGGGATGTTAGTAAGAGACACAGACAAATGTCATCTTAATGAAAAATGTATCTAATCTATTTCATCACATACATTTTGAAAAGTTTGACCGATTAAAATCTTTCGTCGTAAGTTATAGGTGTTTTGCTTGAGTGTACAAGCGTTACCACTTACATGTTTAAGAAAGATGTTTGAAAAAGATGATTGAATCTTTTAATTGTAAGCATTTGGTGTTTTACTTGAGTGTACAAGCGTTACCACTTACAATTAAGAGAGATTTCTGTTTGAAAAGAGTTTGAAAAGTTTTTGATTGTATGTGATGTGATAGATGAGATACTTCTTCCATAGAGATGATAAACATCTAAATCTCTAGGAGAAGTTGATTGGATTAAAGGGATGCTTTTAAGAAGCCCATGGGTCCTTGTATTGTTAGCCCAAGAGGAGGCATTCCGAGGGTCATCGAGGGTCCTTGTATGAAGCTCAAGAGAAAGCTATAGGGTGTGGCTGGCTTTGGCTTTAAAAGGATTTCACCGAAACTATCCTTTTGAATTAAGAGCAATTTCACCGGGAAATTATACTCTCTGGGTTCTATCCTAACGCGGGTGATTCTTTGTATTGGAAGCCCAATAGGAGGCTGTTAATAGATTTCTTGGTCTCTTTCTTGTATGATGCCCAAGAGAAGGCTAAACTCAATGAGGAGTTCTTTTGAACGAAGCACAAGAGGAGGCTGACTCAGCAGGGGAGTGTTGTCTTATATGAAGCCTAAGCGGAGGCTAAACTCAGATGAATGAGTTTTCTTATATGAAGCCTAAGAGGAGGCTGAACTTAGATGAATGAGTTACCTTGTACAAAGCCCAAGAGGAGGCTAAACTCTGCAGGGATGAGTTATCTTGTATAAAGCCCAAGAGGAGGCTAATACTGTGGGGAACCTATTGGTTAGACTAGTTGTTATGTTATAACTAGACAGTTGTATAAACAAGTGTGTGTGTGTGATATGTATTCACAGGAGTTTATGAAGGAAATATAAACAGATGCATGATGTTTATTTACAAGAGTTTATGAAGGAAATATAAACAAGTGTATGTGAAACGAACGTTTAAAACGAGCGTGACTTGATTATTTACAAGTTTGAATTGTGTACAAGGAAGTAAATATGTACGCGAACGAGTATTTATGTACAGGAGGATGTGGATGTACATAGGATGGTTGGGACTTACACCATAAGGGTGTCCCATTGGTTTAAAAGCGCCACCGGAATAATGCTCCTTTCAATACCAATGGTATTCAAAGTATATACGTATTTAAACTAAACGAACGATCAAGTTTATCTGTTTGAGTATTTACAGGTATCTCAGATATTTATGTAAAAATTTGTATGTATATGAAAATAATTTGATATGTACAAGGAAAATATGTATGTACATAAACAATGTTGGGACTTACACCGTAAGGGAGGCCCATGATCGGTTAAGAAATTCGAGAAAAAACGAATTCGGTTTTATCGTTTAAATCGGATCGATCATGGAAAAAGATGTAAGTTTGATGAAAAGTTTTGAAGAATTTTTTGAAAGTGTTTTTGAAAAGTGAAATATACTTGTGAAAAGTTTTGAAAAGAATCGGGCTTCGAAAGTTTGAAAAAAACACCTTTAAAGGTGTTTTGAAAAGTACTCAAAAGTACCGTTTTCGACTCGATCAAAATATAATCGGATGAAATTTTTTTCTGAAATTTTTTGCACTATCATAAAATAGATACATTAATTGACAAGTGTACAAAAAATCACCTCAAAATGAGGAGTTTTTATTGGGTTTTGAAAAAGTCAAAGTTTGTAAAAACATGAATGAAAATTAAAAGTTTACAAAAAGGTCCCAAGGCTACTCGAACCCGGACTGTGAGGCAAGGCATGGCAGAGTCTTAAGAGTGAGTGGCAAATCACGCGGAAATACATCCGTGTATTGTGATTAAACCAACTAAATATATTTTAAATCGAATATTTGAATTTGAAAAACGCACCTTGTTCTTCATCTCCAATCCTTCAATCAATCCTCAAATCTTCGCTTAATGAAATCAAAAGATGTAAACATGAAAGTTGATCGTTTTGAGCCCAGGAACATGATGGCATCACTTAATTTCATTTATTTTAAGCCTAACATGTTTGAATTTCTGAAGAACACGAAGAACCCTAAAACTGAAAAATCTAATTGAAATCGTGTATGGTGGATGATTTTATCAATTGATTGAGGGTTAATGATCGTGGATAGTGCAGAAACAAGATGGCCAAGAGTTTTTTTTTATTTGAATCAAAGAATCATGGAATTCGAAGTTGGTGTTCTTACCTGTTGAAGCTGGAATCGAATTCTGTGTTGGAGTGTTTCCAGTTGAGTTTTAATGATCCCTATAGCACCAACGGCTCTTGTGAAAGATGTGAGGATGGTCTGCACTTCATGAACTTGCCTGAATTGATCTGACCAAGTTGACCTGCATACAACTCAAAGTGAAACTGGAAATCGTGGTTAGAGGTGTTACAATTTGTTGTTAATGGTCTGCATCATCTTTATGATGTATGTTAATGATGTTTGGATGATCAAAACTCAAGTTGCTCAAGCCAAAGTCCAAATTCGAATGATAAGGCAGTTTGGGCAAGTTTATGAACATGGAATGTGAAAACTGATTTTCAGCTTGGCTTGTGTTGATTTTATGTTTCAAACAAGTTTCATATTGATATTAAAACATGTTAGACACCAAATTACTCAAAGTTTTTCACTAGTTTTCAAAAATGCACAATTTCTCAAAATACACTATGTTTCTTGATTTTTAAGAAAGATGAGAGAAAGCATGTCTTTGCATAGCTTTGGTGTGATTTGAAATTGCAAACAAGACCTCTATTTATAGGCCATGAGTTCTGAATGGTAAGTACAAAGAATTGGCTTTGGTATTTTCAACTTGCCTTAGAGGGCAAGGAAGTCTTTTTTGCATTAAATGCAAAAGGAAGCTTCCTTTTTTTAACCATGGTTAATTTCCAACTTGATCTTATCCATCATAATTACATCCAACTGATTTTTATCAGCTCTAGCTTATCTTTGCAAGGTGGCATGTGTTCTAGAAGAAGAAAATGCAAAATGACTTATAAATTTGAAGGTTTGTACTTGGAAATTATGGATTTTGGAGCTCTAAGTTTCAAATTCAAAAGTATAGCTAGACTCCATGGATTTGAGAGTTCTTGGACATTTTGGAAAGCTTGTTTCAAGGGCTACAACTTTCATGTTTTGAGTTTTTTCCAATTCAAAGTGGAACTATATGAAAAAATGCCATGACATTTGAAAAAAGTACAAAATTTTAACACTTGAAAATTTTTCTAAGTGTTAGAAATTTTGACTTTTTGTTGACTTTTCCAAATTTCTTGATTTTTTATGATCATGATGGATCATTTGAAGTATTTTGATGATTGAAAAAGTTTTGTCTTGAAAAAGTTGACCAAAAGTCAAAGTTTGACTTTTCAGTGCAGATGAAATTTCATCAGATGATCTAGAAATTGACTGATGAATTCTGTGAACTTCTATAATATTTTGAATCCAGAAATTAGGTCAACATGTTGTATTTAAGATATGAAGATCAATCTCTACTCAAAAAAGTCATTCATTGATCAGAAAATCAGAGATTGCTCATGCTCGACAAAAACCCTAATTGGTCGATCCTTGATAGATCAAGAGTAAATTTTTGATATCTGAAGATCAGAGGTTGATGATTTGATCAAGATATATCAAATAAAGTGAGTAAGACTCAATCCCTAATTGCTTGCCTCTTGGATCAGATGAAAATTCTGTGAAACCCTAATTTTGACCTGTGGAAGCCACACCCGATTAATTATGTTCTGAACTGTTAATGGTGTAATGATGAAAATGTAAGGTGGTATATTAGGTCAAAAATTGGGGTATGACACATACCTCACATGAATTCTCAGGCTTCACAATCTTTGGAATGCCACGTACGAGCTTCTTAGAACTTAGATGCCCTAAGCTTCTATAGTTCAGATGCCCCAATCTCTTGTGCCACAACTTACTATCTCCTTTAGAGCCTTCTACACTAAGATACTTTATTTCAGCTGTTTCTACATTCACCTTGAATGTTCTGTTGCTTCCCAGTTCATATTGCATAATCAACTTCTGATTGGAATCATACAACTTCAAGAGATTGTTCTTCATAACAAATGAGAATCCTTTCTCAATGAGCTGACCCACACTCATCAGATTGCTTTTGATTCCAAGAATATACCAAACATCCTTGATCAGAACATTCTTCCTATTCTTCACTTTAACTTTGACATTTCCCATACCTTCTACATTAAGGTACTTATCATCAGCACATCTGATCTTTCTCCTCCTTCTGGAGTCAAAATCTATTAGCCATTGTTTGTTTCCAGTCAAGTGATTTAAACAACCAGTGTCCATATACCACTAATCTGCCAAACATCTTCCATCAGACTCAAAAGCCATCAACAACACAGGTTCATCATCTAAATCTCCTCCAACTATATTTGGTTCTTCTGATTTCTTTCCCTTGTTTGACCAGCAATCTCTAGCAAAATGGCCAAACTGCTTAAAACAATAACCTTGAACTTTCTTCTTGTCATATTTTTCTTTTCCCTTATGATGTTTCTTCTCATCAGAACTTTCTGACTTCCGGAATCTATCACCACGTCTATTCTTGGCCTCTGACCAAGAATGCTTCTGGTCCTTGACAAAATAAGCTTTCAGAGCCTGCTTAACTTCCCTCTCAGAAGTTCTTTCAGTCATACGCAACTCATGCGCTTCTAGACTACTTTGTAGCTCTTCTATTCGCATGGTTTCCAGATCTTTAGAATGTTATATTGCTACAACAATGTAATCAAATTGAGGAGTAAGTGACCTCAATACCTTCTCTATGATTACCTATTCAGAAAGAATTTCTCCACAAGCCTTCATCTCATTAGTGATCATAATCACTCTAGAGATATACTCTAAAACCTTCTCATTGTTCTTCATGTTGAGATTTTCATATTGTATTCTCAAGGACTGAAGCTTTACCTTCTTCACTAATGCGTCACCACCGTAACATCTGACCAGTGTGTCCCACGCCTCCTTTGACATCGTCAAATCTGCAATCTTCTCAAACACATTCACATCCACACACTAATGGATGAAGAACAACATCTTCTGATCTTTCTTCCTCTTGTTTCTCTGCGCCTCTATCTCTTCTTCTGTTGCATTTGCTACAACCAAAATATACCCATCAGTAACAAGCTCAAGAACATCTTGAGCACCAAATAACACGCGCATATGAATCATCCATCTGTTCCAGTTCTTGCCATCAAAAACTGGAAGTTTGGTACTCATGTTGCCATTTTCGTTCATCTTTAACCTTGTACAGTACACTCAGATGTTCACTCACACAGTGTTTCCCAACACCACATAATCATAAAAGTGATTTTGTTACAATTTTGTTCAAAGATTCAACGTGAATCCCATAATCAAAATCAATCACACAACACTCACGTTCACTCGTGTTTCCCTGTATTTCTAACTGGAGCTCTAAATATCAATTTATTGGTGCACAAGAATCAAAGATGATAGGAATAATGAGAGAATGACAGCTACACAAAGGAGAAAGAAATAAAGATTGTTGTTATAAATGACATCTACCACTAGTATATTTATACAATGATAAAATTGCCACATAGGCCCTAATAGAGTAATCTTAATGACCAAGATAAAAGGTACATAAATAGAAAATACTAAATTACCCTTCAATAATTTCTCCCCATCTAAAGAGGATTCAAGGCATTAGGAGTACTGGTTGAGGAAGAACTACATAAGCCATCACTTTCAGGATTACCGCCAACAAAAAATTTATCGATGGATCCAGGTATATCTAAAATTATTTTATCGAATGTTCAATTTCATACATGCTTGTATGACTATTAGGTTTCCGCATAAATTATATGTTATATATATATATATATATATATATATATATATATATATATATATATATATATATATATATATATATATATATATATATTATTGACCGTTAGGTCACTTAATTCTAATAATTGGTATCAGAGCTTTGTTGTTGAACTTGTGATTTTTAATCCTAATCTGTTAATTTCATCCGCTACTTTATGTTCTAATACTATATTGTATGTAGATCTATGATAATTTGTTATCTTTCCATGGCTTAAAAATATTTGTATTTTATTGTATGAGGTTTTCAATCACGAGGATCATAAAGTTTGCAATATTTATTAATTGTTATAATATGATTGCATGTTACTTTTGATATCTTTATTATGTTAATTAGGATTAAAACTATGTGATTTTGAAAAGAAAAGTAAAATAAAATAATATTGTCTTGTATGGTAACTATACTGACAAGACAGTACCGTAAGAAATAGAAAAATACTATTCTTACACTATTTTTTACACATACACCGTATTTTACTGTTCACCTATACGGTGAACACTGAAATATTATAAAATAGTATTATTTTTTTAAAAAAAGTTAACCTTTTTTTAGATTGATGGAGTAGAAAAACAAAAGTACCTGATTAACCAATTTCATAACTTTATTAACCAACTTTTTATATTTCATTAGCCAACTTCATAATTTTATTAACCAACTTTTTACATTTTATTAACCAACTTCTTAATTACTTAAAATCTGGGCAGTCTATTAACCATCTTTGTAACTTCTTTAACCCACTTTTTAAGTTTCATTAACCAATTTTATTTTACTATTAAAAATTATTTTTAATATCTGGATGTTTATTAACCAACTTCATCACTATATTAACCAATGTTTTGCATTTGATTAACCAACTTCATTTATCAATAAAAGTCATTATTCATACATTGTTCACGAACACTGTTCACCGACACTGTTCACACACTATTCATTTTTTTTATTTTTATAATATATATTTTTAAAATACAAAAAAACACTGTTCATCGTATAAATACGGTGAACACTGTTTGGTGTAAGTATTTGGTGTAACATTTGGTGTATAAATAGCAAAGTTGTTAATCATATATACATGTTATATATATTATACCATATACTTTAGTGCGAAATATAATAAATAATTATGAACATGTATATAACTATAGGATCTACGACATGTTAGTATACGAGATATGAGATTTTAGAAATACCTGAATCCATAAGATGAAAAAAACTTTTGGCAATGATAATTATAATCCTGAAACGAAAAGTGTAGAGACAAGTGACTGACACTTGTTGGCTTATAGGCCTTCCTCAATCGGTACTCCTAATGTCTTGAACACTCTTCAGATGAGGAGAAGAAATTATTTTACTTGTGTACGGTATATTGGGGACCATAGCGTTTATATAGTATGATGACCAATTAGGGTTCCCATTATTCCCGAATAGGTCATCCTGACATCCACTCATATTTCAGTTCATATTCAATTGTTTAATTAATTAATTAAATAATTCCTAAATAAAATCTAAATAGCCGTTTAACATTATTTGATCACATAATTATTTAAGGAACTTCATTTGATAAAATAGCTAATATAATTAAATAAATATATTTGACCATATAATTATTGGAAAACTAATATAAGACTATATTATTAAAATAGAGAAATGTTATTTATACATTAAATCTAAATATATATTATTAAAATAGAGAAATGTATCGGAGTTAAAATAAAATAAACAAACTATTCACCGTATAAATACGGTAAACAGTATTTGGTGTAATATTTAGTGTATAAATAGCAAAGCTGTTATACACTAATGATATCTATACACTGATTGTGACATATACACCGTATAATCATACGTTAATACATGTCTTTTTTCTTTTATATATTATTATATAGACATTGAAATTTGTGCCATGAAAATTTGAAGTTGAGAATTTATGGTGTAGGACTCGGTGTCAATATTGCATTGTAAACATAACATCCCTCTATCTTATACCATATCAAATACAATAGGTCCCACATAGTTATTTGTGTTAGAATAAATAAAAAATAATAATTAAATATTAAAAAGAAACAATACCGTATAATCATTCGGTGTAGGAGTTAGATTTAGTGTATAAATAACACTTCTTTATGATTAATTTATTGAATTAATTTTAACAAGTGGTATATATGATTAATTATTATTGAATTAATTCCAATAAGTGATATCAGAACCTGTTTTTCATGTTTAGTTTATTGAGATTTGTTCTATAAACACCTATGTTTATTTTATTTTATTTTTTGTATCATGAAAACATATATTTTAAAAATTTCTTAATTTTTTTAAATATTAATATATGTTTTATGAGGCATGAAATTTTAATTATAATTTTTGAGTTTTTTTTGTTACACATACTATTGGAGTTATGTTTTGTGTGTTATATTTATTTTCTAAAGATTTATATGGAATTAGTATCTTCTATATCTTTTATATGAATTCTTGGAAATAAAATTGATTACCGTATATATTTAAATAATATGTATCTGTTGAAGAGATAATGATATGTTTACATTGTGTTTACGTTGATTTGTGGCATTCCGATTATGTGGATTTTTAATAAACGATGGTTTTTGAAATCTCTGATATTTTACTAAATAAATTCGTGGGGTAGAATCGGGGTGTTACAACATGTGGAACGTCTTAAGGAAGAAAAAGCTTGGGCAAGTAAAAATAATAAGAAATAAAGGATAGCCTGTGTCGACCTAGATGAAAATAATCAAGAATGTGATATCGAAGTAAATAGAGTCGACGAAAACAAAGTTAATTTGGACGTACTGGAGCAAGGGTCACCTTATGTATGTAAATTGCTCGCGCCTTCGAATGGGAAAAATCTCGTACGTCGAAGCAAATAAGAATGATTAATTTCCTAAGAGATCATACACTTTCGATGTGACCAAGTTCGATGAGATTTTTGACTTGTTAGTCAAAGATGGCCAAATCATAGTGTTACCTGGTGCTAAAACACAATTGTTAGAATGGAGGAAGAAGATAGGAGTTTGTAATTATCATAATTTTTTGGGCCACAAAACATCACAATATTTCCTTTTTCAGGGATCTCGTGTAGAAATTAATCATAGACAGAAGGCTAAGGTTTGGAGACTAGGAGAAGGCCCAGATGAAGATTGACTCTGACCCTCTACAAGTGGGAGATGTCCATTACACTGAACCTGTCGAATTTAAAGTGATTAAGACTAATGAGGATCTCGATAACAAATTCTTCATGGTAAAGGTTACTAAGGGTCTTAATGTTGAATTTCAGAAGATTGAGATTGCTGATGATTTTAACTTTGAGGTTAATTTGGTCGAAGTTAGCAAAGAGGTCGATATGGAAACATAGGATGAAATTTCCTAGATGAGGGTTGCTCACCCCAAGACTGGTGAAAATTTGGTCGAATTCCTTCATCAATGTCAGAGGAAGAGGTCTGAAGATGCTACGCTCTAGGTACAGTTCTGTGTTTGACAGAAAATCTGTTGAGAATTGAAGAGAGTCTGGATGGCCGCTCGAAGAGAAAATTGGAAAAATGCTAGGGATTAATTTACTTTTGACAAGAGGATTAGGTCTTCTCCCTTAAACCAAATAGGTCTTCTCCCTTAAACCAATGGATAATGCCCTAAAGGAAAAATGGATAAGGCCTACTGAGAAAGGAAACCACTACTAGGAAAAATGGAGAATTTTTGAAGTTGGTAGGGGATATTTGATGTCCTATTGCAAAATGTTTCAGGTATCTAGGAAACAATTCTACGAGCCCGGTAATAACAAAGGTAAAATCCTATGTCGAGATATCAATAACGGAGATTTCAGAAGAGGAAGAAAGCTAAAACTGAGGTTGTTGAAAAAGAAATGGTGGAATCAAGTAGTAATCAACCCCAAACCAAAGACAAGATTGAGGAAAAGAAACCAGTAGGGCATAAAATTTTCCCTGCAATGATAAAATAACCAAAAGAAAAGTGTTTGAAGAAACACCCGCGGATGTTGATATGTTGACAGACAATTTAGTTTCAGGATCAGAGTCCTTGCTTGATATCAACTATATTGTGGTGTTAGTGTTTCCATTGGAGTATGATCAAGTGACTGAAGTTGAAGAACCTGTGAAATTTTGTGTGTATATATATATATATATATATATATATATATATATATATATATATATATATATATATATATATATATATATATATATATATATATATATATCACAAATGTCGTAACAAATATTGAGACATTGATCTCTGTGTAACAACATCTATATTGAACAAAACATACTGATTTATAATGAATAAGTACAAATTTATGACATATGTTCTAATATTTGTATATGACATGTCAATCAACCAAGAAAAAAAATTGACAATGCAGAATGATACTAACACAAAGATGTGATAACCCAATTCAGTGTACAACAACACCTACTATGAGGGTTAAGTCAGGAAGAAGTTTGCAATATCAGTAATATTATTTTATATAAACAACCTCAGGTTTACATGTAAACAACTTTCGTTTTACCTAATAACTACCCAATGCAATCTTTATCTCATAAACTCATCCAAGATAAGAGAAACCCATATCACTCCCTAAATCACCTCAATGATATATAACAACCACAACCTCTAGTGACCGTATCACACTACTTGGAAGATACCTCTTTCAAATAAAGTTTTGCCAAGACTCTTAACTAACTAACATACTTGGATTTACTTCAAAGTTTCATCCAAGAAAAATACAAAATTCATTACCTAAAGGCCTTTGAATTTGTATATAACCTATGTCTACCTCAATGCATCAAATCGATACAAAGAGTGACTTACACCACAAGAGAGCACTCGACTTTCAAAAGACTAAACCCCTAAAAATCTTATAAAAAGTGTTATACAAGGATTGGTTAACAAGCCGTAAGTCTAAGCCTTCCTTTTATAATCTTGAATGAACTAGATTCGGCTTCATAAATCACTGTTGACCTATTGCAAATAAGGAAACAGAAAAATCTCCTTAATCACAGGACTTCAATAATTAGTTTCGTAATTTATCTCTATAATTAGAAACTAACACAACTCCTTGATTTCAGCTTGAATCTCTTTAATATTCAAACTATGTGGCGAATAAGATAACACAATATTCCCAGAATATTCAGCATGTGAAATTCATCAACTAAATTAAAATTTCCAGCTGGTCACGGGCGCGATGTTGAATGGCTCTTCATAGGACATATTTTTTCGACATGTTGTTCTTCTGATGAAGACACATGTTAGTACAACACTTATGAGTTCTTCATCTTGAGCTACACATATAACATCCTAATGTTCCCAAAATATTTAAGATTTGTAACACATCAATAGAAACAACACACTCTGACCAATATGTCGAATGAACTGAATAAGATATTATGTTCAACCTTATTTTTCTGCAAGTTAGAGCATCCTATTTAACATGTTGCTTCCTAATTTTTTAAACTAAAATTAAGGCCAACCATAAACTACAGAATTAACAATCTCCCCCTTTGGAAAATTTTGTCTAAAACAAATTAAAAAGTTACAATTTAGTTTCAGTACATTCTTCAAATAAAACTTTCACCTCTAACAAACAGAATGCACAATAGAGATTGTAGTCTTCAGATCTTTCTAACCGAAACAACATAGAGAATGACATAAAGGATACATCTTCTCAATCAGGTGGATGTTAGAATTTTTTTTGACATCTTTTCACAATTCCACTGCAACAAATCAAGCTCAACACCATAGCTCAGCAGACTCAGGATAACAGAAATAGAAAGTGCTGAACTCATTTGGTGTACACAAGGAAAAACATGTCTAACATTCCCTCTCAACCTAAGAACCTTTATATGTAATCGCATGTGGCACAAGAGAACCCTGCACATGCAGATTCTAGTTCCGGGTAATTCAGAACACATGATACAACTGTGTTCGTAACTCAGATCACAAGATATAAAAGGGAATAATTTGCAGAAGTAGACTATCAAACTCAAATCTACCCAACCTCTTAGCACACCACTGAATTACAAACTCAAAAGGGAGAAGACACAAAACATAATAATTCTCCCATTTGTAGCCAAAACTTGATAGCCATAGCCACAACAAAACCATACCCAAATTTAGGGGTGGCAAAGTGGGCGGCCTGCCCCGTTTAGGCCCGTCCTGTTTAAGCCCGTCCAAAAATAATGTGGGGCGGGGCGGGCCAACTTAGGTGCCTGAGCTCAAAAGTCAAACTCGTCCCGTTTACCGGCAAATTTATATATACATATATATATATATATATATATATATATATATATATATTATTTTAAAATTTGATTTACTACATAATTTATAATTTTTTTTAAATTATTATCAAAGAATCGACAAAATATTTATATAACACATAATAGAACTTCAACTTGTGTTAGTCTAAATAGTTCGAAAAATAAAATAAATAAATACCAATTACAACCAAAAAATGACGAAATAAACTCAATCACAATAAATAAAAAATATCAAAATAAAAACTAAATGATACATATCATCCTAATCCTATTTAAAAACTAACTACTAAAGAACCATATTAAGATTTTACACAAGACAAACAATGATAACAATTACACTACATAAAACATCGCAGTGCATAAAATAGTAGTGCATAAAATATCAACACTTGATTTTCTCAATATTTACATCATGTAGACTCTTATATTGACTGATTCCTTAATAGTTAAATCATAAATTTGTCACACGTATACACTAATCAAATCCTTCTTTTCTTAAAATCAACATCCATTTCTAAGTAAAACATGTGAGCTATTGTATTGAAAAGTTAATAACTCTGCATGTCATACAATTGTTCTTTTATTTCAAGATTTTTCAATCAACACATGTATTAGACAGTTATATAAAGAACGTTTATAATTCATTTTGTTTGTATAATAATTTAAAATACAATTTAATCAACATAATTCTAAGAGTGTTATTTTTATAGTTAAAGTTGTTTTAATTCGAAGTAAAAAATAAATTTTTTTACAAAAAGCCCGCGGGCAAAACCCGCCCTGCCCCACCTCGGCCCGCTTTTTTAAGCGGGTTAGGCAGTGCGGGCCAACTTAAGGTATCGAGTCAAAAACCTCAGCCCAGCCCGCTAAAAATGGCGGGTCAAACGGGCCCACTCGGCGGGCTCAACCCGTTTTGCCACCCCTACCCAAATTGTACTGACCCAAATCTGGACAAAGGCTATAAGAACTCTTATATAGACAAACACATGATGATAGAGGAGAAAAAATGACCTCTTTAAATAGTTTAGCAGTTCCTTAGAAATTAACGATCCTTGGTTATAACAGTGGTCTTAGTCAACAAAACGTTATTTGAGGAAGCTAATTGCACCAAGAATAAGTGTGCATCATCCATGTCAGTTTTGAATGCCTTTATTGGCTCTAGACCGTTTCTTCTGCACATGCATAATTAATCCAAATAGGTGTTTCATTTTCTCCTGGCACGTACTTAATTACATTGTCCCAACTACTCCCTTGTTGGTCTTAGTAGGAATTAGTTCTGACCAATGTCTTTAAATCTAGTCAAACATTTCATGTTTTCCTTTGTCCTGGATCAAGAAATCTTCAGCCAAATCTAGGGACCAATTCCAAGTTGTTAAGACAATTTGTGTGACATCTCCCATTGAGTACAAACTAGAGAAAAATAAATTTTCTGAACATTGTCTCTTAGTGTACCCATAAGAGGCTTGAGTATGTATGATCCAATCAATCAACCTCATATGTATAAAACCAAACATATTCGATCAAGAGCTCATCATTCTCCATATGTCCCGACATATTGTTTGACATTATAACCTACATATCAAGATTAATTACACTAGTTACTTCATCGAATTTTTCCCTCATTTCCCCAAGAACGACAGAGGATGCTAGGGGGTTATTTAGTGTTGCCTAGTATATAAGACAAGCTACACTTAAATTATCTTTGACGTGGAATATTTGACATGCATCATTATGGTAATTCATCTTCAAATTGAGTGGAGAGGATGTGAAGTCTAATGTTGTTAGGAATGATCTTCCAAGAATGTCATTGTTAACACTTTCACAAGGAACCACGAAGAAAACCATGTTTGCAGTCCTCATGTCCTTACCGTGCCACATGGTTAAGTTTGTGAGTACAACTTCACTATAAAATGTTTTGTATGATGTCAAAACCAGGAAAAGATGTCAAGTTTGTAAAATGGATAATATCTCTATGTCTTGTGGCGCTCCTATACATTACAGGTCTTCAGAATCATTATAAAGTACTTTGAAATTGACCCAAGTCATTTAAAAGCAGTTTCTGCATGATTTTCTACTGCATGTGTCGATACATCAGTTTTTCCAGTTGACACATGCAACTCATTTTTCAGGTCTACTGCATGTAGCTTTTATAAGCCACAGGTCGACACATGCATCATACAGGTCGACACATACTGAAACATTTTTGAAATTGCACAAATCTTTATTTTATGTGTCGACACATTCGTATTTTAGGTTGACACATTTGATATCATTTTGAATCCTATAGCTTCTGACTTGGTCAGGTTGATACATGACAGTCCTTTAGGTCGACACATACAACCTAAACATAACGTATGTGTCGACACATACGAATTTGAGGTTGAAACATACAACCTGATTTGGTCAAATTTTCAATTCTTTTTTATTCTGAATTTGTCATTTTTTCCCTAAATGTTTACAAACTTTAAATACTCATTCATGCATCATTCCAAACATGACGATACCATAAAATTAGCCTACATTTGTTCTTCTTCTTCAACCTTTCAATCTATGCATACACACTAACATTACATTTGTGAGGATGTTCCATTAAGGTTCCATATAGACAAAGATTGAGATTTCCAAATTGGTTTTGGGTTGAGATTTGTAGGGGTCTTCATCCGGAAAATCCATAGGGTTTATCCTCTAAAATCATCGGTTGGATTGGGGTTTTTTGTGCAAGATCGTTCGAGAAGGAGCCACCCATGTGAACAACCTTGGAGTGTTTGAAATCTTCGAAAGGAACCTTGGAGTGTTTGAAATCTTTTTAAGGAAGTAGCAAGAATAAGATGATAGAATCAGTGATCTTATGTTGATAGATTGAAATAAGATTTACTCTAGTGAAATTTCCTTAGAGTGTTTGAAATCTTTGCAAGGAAGTAGCTTAAGCGGCAAATAGGTTGCATCTATCGGTTGATTTGATCTTGCTTGAGATCAAAGCGAAGAAGAGGTTACATCAATATCAATTGGAGAATTTGTATTGTTGTTTTAAACACTTCTTTTGTATTAAAAAAAATTTCATATTAGAATTATTCTAATTCCATTGGAATTAGACGTAGACGTACCCACATGCAAGGACGATAGTGGGGAACTGTGTAAACAAATTCCTCATGCCTTTTAGTTTTTCGCTTTTACTTGCTTTGATTTTTCATCAATCAGTTTAACAAATAACATTGTGCTAGCAATTGAATTGTAAGAATTTTCCTCTTTGAACTTGATTTTGAATTATGCGTGGATATAGCTTAGAATCACTTTTGATTATAAGTGGTTTTGTATATCAACACCATTCAAGGAAATATTCTGAAAATTTCACTTGCACGCCAAGTGTTTGATAAAACGATCAAGTTAGTTCTTTGATTAATTAGCCTTGGAAATAGAATTGCAAAGTGATCTTGTTCAAATAATAAATAAGTGGCTTATTCTATTGAGTTTGAATTAATCAATTATCAATTAGCATTATATAGATTACTATAGCGGCGAAAACCTTCGAGACTAAGCCATTGATTGACTCAACTCGTAAAATTAGCAATGAAGTCGCCACCGCGCTTTTATTTTATTCAAAGGATTAGGAAAAAGAGAAAATAAAATCCAAAAAGAAATAGATATCAAGGTACATGGGTTAGTTATGCAAAGGGAAGACATTGGACACCCTAAACATCTACGGTACTCCGCAGGAACCTCTTTAGAAATTCGTGTATATGGCTATAAAAATATGTATAAAATAGGTGGTAAAGATGAGAAAAGAAGTATTTTTTTTATAATTTTTTATTTGATAGAACTTTCAATGAGTTATAGACCTGCATACCAACAACGTGCAATGTTGAAATCAAAACCTATGTATTTCGGATAAAAAAGCCTAAATTTGATATGTTGGTTAATTTTAAGAAGAATAAACATCTCATCATATCCGAGTGGTAAACATACTTATTATCCACGATTATGAGAAATGAGCATTTCATCAACTCAAAATGGAGGATAGAGCTCAGATTTTCATCAATAAGCATCACTCAACACCAAGTGGAAAATGTCTCACTTCACTACATATCATAGAATTTTGCATCACTACAAAGAATCAACAAGAGTCTAATCTTTTGAGAAAAGGTTTTAAAGTAGAAAAGCCAAAGTGGCTCAAAAAATTTGAGTGAGGTTAATTGAATTTTAGTCTTAAGAAAAATGTCAAAGTATTATTAAATTGGTTAATGGTTTATTAAGAAAATAAGTTTTTGAAAATGCACGGACCTAAGTCCAAGTTTATTATGAAAATGGTTCGAGTTAGAAAACAAGAAACTTTTGAAAAAGATGAGAAGATTTTGAAAATTAAAGAAGATATGAGGAGATGAAGGGACTATCCTGTGTGCAAAAAGTAAAAGGTAAAGGTAAAGAAAGATCTAACCGAATGAGAAACCAGTACTTGACATCAAGAAGCCAATACATTATTCTACTCCTTTGGATTAACAAGCAAGTCAACTAGGAACTAGACAAATATACCAAATCTCAGATAAATCAATGCCTCAGATGAAACCACGTCTTCACAAAAATTGGGCAGAGTAACAATTGTATTTAGAGGAAATTCACTCATAGACGAGTGTGAATAGAGTAACCTGCACACAGAGAAATAAACAACCCAATACCTTGGAGTAAACCCCATGTACCTCAAACAAGATGACAAACAGAATCACAGAGTCTCCGAGCTAAAGGTCAAGGTCCTAGTCCTAAGTCCAAGAATCAATCTCCGAGCACAGTAAAAGTAACCAAGTCCAAGTTAACAGTTTTTTAAGGTTTTATTCTTTTATCAATGAATCAGACAAGAACAAAATAAAAGGCCTAAGTGGACAAAGGGAAAATAGCGGAAACATAAACATGATAATGAATGCTGAAATTAAAACAAAGCGGTAAAGAAAGCATAAAAATAAATAGGGAAATTAAATGTTAGTAATTAGTGATTAGTTGTTAGTTGGTTTTATATAAGAGATCCATAATTATTTCAACATTGAGCCTAAGTCAAAGTTTATGAGGACTCATCAAAAGATTGATAGAATAAAAACCTCTACACGATGAACCGACAATTTTATTGGCTATAACTCAAAATCTAATCATCCTTGGGATTACAAGTTCATGTCTTGGGCCACGAAGAATTAATCATACAAAGAAATAAAAATAAGATCGTATGGTTCACGATGATTTAAGGCTTGAGCCTAGGTCAAAGGTTATGAAGACTCATCAGAAGATTGATAGAATCAAAACCTGTACGCGATAAATCGACAATTTTATTGGTTGTATCCCAACACTTAATCATACTTGGACAATTTCAAGCATAACGCTTGGGCCACGAAGAACCATATTTCTTATCTGAGGGACAAAAGTGTAGAGCTATGTTAAAAAGACAAAATAGAGAAATGATATGTAGGTCAGCCTACAATGAGGCCAATCAATAATGATCTATGTGTTGAAAATACAAAATAGAGAAATGATATGTAGATCACCCTCTTGATGTTTGCAACACATGTAAAAAAGAAGAATGGGATGAGATGAAGAGGGAGGGGAACAAGTCACAAAATCCACAATGCGTGATGAATTCATCTGGTTTAACTTCAATAAAATCAATCAACCATATTGGTGGATTTGGTCTTAAGACCTATCAACACCCAAGTTCCATCGACGTTGATGAAATTTATGTCCCAAAATGAATCCATATATCACCAAATCAGAATCAATTATTAAATAAAAAATAATAATAATAAAATTTAAAATTAAATATTTAATTGGATATTTATTGATGAAATATATAATGGTATCCATACATCAAAATAAAAATCCAAGAAAACTATCCAGAAAATTTCAGAAAATTCAGAAATTTTTTAGACATAAAACTATTTTTAAAATAAAAGAAAATAGTAAAATAAACCAAAAAATTGGCAAACATATTAAAATCAGAAATAAAAATAAAATGAGGTCACCAATATTTGTCAAGAGACTATTGGATTCTTCCCTGATTTTTTCCCAATTAAAAAAATGTCAAAAAGTATATTTAAACAATTAAAAAATTAAAATAAAATAGAAAAATCATAAAAAATATTAAATCTGGATGGAAATAAAATTATGAAAAAATACAAATCAGAAACAAAATATTTGAGAATATATTTTTTCAATTTTTTCATAATTTTTGAGTCAGAAATGAATTTTCAATGAATTTTTGAAGTTTAAAATTATTAAATATAAAAATCAAAAAACAAAAATAAAAATAAAAATAAAAATGAAATCTGGACCATTTGATCGATGTCAAAACACGTTAGTAAGCAAGTCTGATGGATCTGACACGCTGTGCATGCTATGGTCATCGTAGAATTTTACACCAGATCCATTATTTAAAATAAATAAAATATAAAACAAGGAAAACACGGAGCGTTGGATCTGACTTTATTTTAAACACGCTGGCAATCTGAACGGTCCATAGGTGCAAGCACACAGTAAGTCATGGTCAACGCGCGCGTTTAGAAAAAAGAAAGGTCAGGCCAATCAAAACAAAACAATTGACCGAGGTTCATTGTTTGAAGAACGAAACGTTTGTCGTCTTCAACCTCCAGCCACCTGCGAATTGGGATTTTATGAGATTCTTCAAACGAAATTGTTTGAAGTTCAAACCGGTATCATTGGTTTCGTCTCTTCCAGACGATCTTAACCTCACCCTCGACGAAAAATTTATTTAAATCACAACTCAGTCGATTTGGAAAAAACCAGAAGAAAAGTATAAAATGATTTTTGAAATTAAATGCTCAATTCACCATGAAAATGGAAACCAGAAGAAGCATGAGCTTTAGATAAGAAGAGGCTACATCCTAGCAATTTATTTGAAGCGAAATGGTCGTGAATTCTACCTGAACAAAGTTCAATTTCAGAGCTCTGAAACTTAACTTGGTTAGAACGATTTAGGGAACCTAAAGGCACGATTCTAGTTTTGTTAATTTTAGTGGAGTTCAAGGAAGCTTATAGAATAATCAATTTGGAACTGGAAGTGCTCTTACAAAGAATTCGAAATCTCAAAAAAGTGAGGTATGAAGTAAGTTTGACAGTGTATTTTTGTCTATCAAAGCTTGAGGAAATGATCTGGGAAGCATTTGTATTTATAGGAGAAGTGAATGGCGATGAGAATTGAAAGAAAAGATGCTCTAATTGTGCAAACCAACTTAATCCGTGTGGTGTGAATGTGTGACGTGCACATGACCAATCGTGTGTGTTACCACTCTAAAAACTTCTAGAGACTTGCTAATGATGACTAGAAACAAAAACGCACGCTTATAGGGCTTGTAATTGGAATTATGCAAGTTTAAAAAAACTGTTCATGGCAAAAACTCAGCTTCAAGTGACCAACTTTACAACCATGGTGCAAGCAGCTCAAGAGGCTTTATGGGATAATTCTTGGTGCATTTGAAAGATCTCGTGGCCAACTTTACAATATGCCAAGAAAGACTTTATTTGGATGCTTGAGATAAAAGATATGATTAATTGAAATCATGAAAAACAAACTGACTTTAACACTTAGAAAAATTTCTAAATGTTGAACTTTAAAAGTGACCTATAATGTTTTGCATTCAAACATGCTCTTCCACTCAAACTTTTCTCTTGATCAATAAGAATGATATGAAGTAGACCTATTAAATGGAATTATGGAAAAAGAACCACTCAGACATTCCAAAAATTGAGAAAGTTATGGCCTTGTGAAGTTGATGAAAATCCATGAAATGCCCTATAATATTTTGAACTTTTAAGGTATCTTCCAAACCTTTCCAAGCTTTGAAACACAAATGGAGTTAAAGTTCACCTCCTTAAGATCATTGTGGAAAATTAATGGACTCAATATGATAAAATATGACCAAGTTATGATCCTTTGAAGTTGATAATCAAGAAATGGAGAAATTCATTAAAGACCTATAATCTTTTAACCTCCCAAGTAATTTTCCATGAATTTTCAAGTCTTTCCAATTGAACTAAATTATAGTAGACATCCTTAGATTCATTGTGAAAAAAGAATGAGATCAAGGAGATAAAAGATAACCAAGTTATGATCTTTTGAAGTTACACAAGAAAGATGAAGGACCATTCTAGAGAACTTGTAATATTTGAAACCTAAAAGCATATTTTAATCAAATAACATCCTTTAACCAATCAAGAAACTTGTTAGAGGCGCTTTGAACAGAATCATGGCTTTGGAATCAATCAAAAATCTTAAGCAGCAACTGAGATATGATCCTTAGAAGTCCAAAACCTAGCTCTAGGAGCATTGGCCATGACTTGGAAACTTCTTCAACTTTTGATGATCTCTCTTGAACATGGAGTCTTTTCACATAATGAGAGATTGTGAAAGACGATAATGAGAACCCATATAAAAGAGAACCAATCTAAAATGTTTAGGAATTAAGGAAGTTATGAACTTGTGATCAAATACTCAAGGACTTGTCAAAATTAGGTCAACACACTTGAATCAACTTTGCATCTTTTGAACTTCTTTTTCAAGATAAGACATGATGAACTTCATTATACCTTTCAATGATGACACCTTGAGGCATACCATATGATACATCTTAATAACTCCATGATACATGTTGAAGAAGGCATGGAAATAAACACATGAACCTATAAACTTTCTTGAGGAATGCTCTTGTATCATCAACCTACAACATAATGTCCCAAAAATAAAATGGTACACATGTCTTGGTATTAGCCAAATGTCA
This sequence comes from Vicia sativa, assembly GCA_021764765.1. Taxonomy (NCBI): domain Eukaryota; kingdom Viridiplantae; phylum Streptophyta; class Magnoliopsida; order Fabales; family Fabaceae; genus Vicia; species Vicia sativa. The sequence goes on from CM038792.1 coordinate 101,375,852, forward strand.
ATCAACACAAGGTATACATGTACAAAATATACACAAATAAGGTGTTTGGTGATCCCCAAAAGAGCAAACTTAAGGATAGGAGAAAAAACCAACCCTAGTTTGTGATCTTGGTGCAATATGATGGTATGAGATAATTAAGGATCTTAGGGGGAAAATTGGGGTATAACAATTACAAATTAATTGATTTTCATATCCGAGTTTCCAATAAGTTCTTTTAGACGACTTATCTAGAAAATTGCTTCTGCGTAAAACTCTTTCAAAATAACTTTAAATTCTAGACTTGTGTTTAGAATTTTTTTGGGCATTTATTCACCTCCTCTAGCTATGCGTCATCATTTAAAATTGTCGAGAATTCATTGAGTTCTAATAGTCTTTTTCCTTCACATGACTTTAGATCTTGCATACATAACTCCAACTTCCCAAAGATTCAGTGATACTTAAGGTCGCAAGAGTTTTTGTCATGAATATGGATCCTCTCCACTGAATTATTGACTATGGTGGCAGTTACGACCATCATAAGTATTATGTAATGAGTTTTTTCCACCTTCTCACGGTCTCTAAGACCGGACATTAGTTTATCTTTTAGTAACTTCTCGATCTCCATATTGCTGCTTTGTGACAAAGGATTTTTGTTGCCAAGTAGGCTTTGGTCGGCCAAATCAATGATGAGGATTGTAGATGTTTCGAATTTAGAAGAACAAAAAGTACTCTAGGAAGCAAAATCGAGGGATGTCTTCTTCATCTTAATGTGACTGTTGATCGGTGGTTTTTACACAGATATTTAGCATTGAACTATGTTATCGTTTCTTTTATTTGTTTAGTGTTATATGTCATTTTACCGCATTTTATGCTTTGGTTGTGTATTTGAGTGTTTTTAGGGGCAGAAGAATAAAACAGGACAAATCGGGGCAAAAGAAGTACAAAAATCAGAATATTTGAGGCTACAGAGGTCCTGACACAGCCACCCGTGTCGCGGGACACGGCCCGTGTCAGAAATGGCGCACAAAGGCAGTTTTGGAGAAGAAACAGAGGCTGATACGGGTGCGCATGTCAGCTGACACGGCCGTGTCAGGAAGCCTGGGCAAAAATATGCGTAAACAGAAGCTGACACGGGTGCCCGTGCCATCGGACACAGCCCGTGTCAGCCAGGCCACTGAGAATTATAATTTTTGTTGTTTTATAGTGTTTTGGGTCATTAAGGGTGGTTTGGACATTTAGTATTGTTGGGGAATGACCTAACACTATATAAACCTTATGTTGAGAAGGAGAAGAGGACTTTTTGCGATCGGAGAGAATAATTCATGATAGAAGAGCAGAGATTCAACAATTTTGGGAACGGAGAACTCTTCATGCGCGAGAGCAATTAAAGATCGAAGACCCAATCTATTATAATGTCTTTATCTAATATTTTGATTATGCTACTTTTGAATTCTATGAGAGGCTAAATCCCCCAATGCTAGGGGGTGTCCCTAATTTGTTATGTTAAGAATATTGATCTCTTTGTTTTAGTCAACAGTTTAGTTCGTTATACATCAATTTGATTATTTAGATTAATTCGTAGTTTGACCCTATGGGACCATAGGATTTCACTATTTTAACACAGTAGAGTCGGACGGTCGTGTTAAGGTTTTCTAAATAATGATATTATTAAGGATTTCACCTAGGACTAGGGTAATCCTATGATAACCAGAATAGTTCTTGGTAATTGCATGCTTAACCTCTCTACTAATTTAAAAGGAAATTGAAATTAGGAGAAAAGGTTAAAGGTTTTATCACTAAAGAATTAGGATAAAATAATATTTAGAATCGGTAATTGAGGATGATGAACTTGTTGAATAAATCAAAGACTGAAGATTATTACATGATAAATTATACACTAACCCTATCATATTTTAATCAAACAAAAGGTCAATTTTTATCTTATGCAAATTTACTTTCTGCAAGGATTTATTCCCATCAATCTTAAAACTATTGTTTTTGTTCAATTGAATAAATCATCTAACTCAGTATTTCCTACACAATCCTCGAGATCGATACTTGGGGTAAATCCCATTATTACTACATCGGTAAAAATATTACACTTGCTATTTCTCCGATAAGGTTTTTGGCGCCGTTGCCGGGGATTGCCAAAATACATAGTCGATTATAGTTCAATTGAAATTTTATTGCTCTGCAATTAAAATTTTATTTTTCTGTTTATTTTATTATTATCACTAATAAATTGTCTAATCTTTGTATGCGTGGAAAACCCGTAGTTGAACTTATTTTTGACGCAGAAGTTGAAAGAACTTTTCACGAAAGGCGAAGACAAGCTCAATTACCCAGACTGGATTCTAACAAAGAACATTCAGTTCATACAAAGTCAAAGTCAGAAGAGGAAGAGATCATGGTTGAAGATCCACCAGAGAGACTTCTTGGGGATTATGGTGGGGCAAATGCACCGGGTGACAGGTTGACAATTGTAAACAATTCGGTGAATGTGCCAAATTTTCAACTGCATCCTAGCATAATCAATCAACTTGAGATAAGGTCTTTCACCGGAAAGGTCAATGAAGATGCCAACAAACACTTGCAGAGATTTTTGACCATGAGCACCACGTTGAAGATTGACGGGCATACAAATGAAGGAAAGAAATTGAGAATGTTTTCGTTGACCCTGTCTGAAGATGCCGAAGATTGGTTTTACTCACTACCTTCTGGTAGTATTTCTACTTGGGAAGAGATGGATACATTTTTTCTTGATGAGTACTTCCTTGCTTCTGTTTATATTCGCAAAAGATATGAAATTGTGAATTTTAAGCAGAAAGAAGGAGAGTCAGTTGGTGATTCTTATAAGAGATTCAAGAGATTGTTGGTAGCTTGTCCCACTCACAACATGGACCAAACTGAACAAATGAAGATGTTTGTGAATGGCCTCAAAATGAAGACAACGCAACTTATTGACACAACTCCCGGTGGCTCATCCAACTTTACAACAACCATTGGTATTAAAAAGATCATTGAAGCCATTGTTGCAAATGAGCATTTGGAAATGTATGACAGGGTTACAAGTAAACCAGAGAGAGTGATTGATTTGAAGTTGGAAGTAAACAGACAACTCAAAATCGAAGAGGTGATTGCTGCAGAAGTGGAGAAAAAGCTCAAAGTTATGAACATGGGAACTCAACAGGTAGCACAGGTTAAAAATGTGGTTTGTGACATTTATAGTGGACCACACATGACTGTGCAATGTCTTGCAACTCCAAAACAAATTGAGGATATAAAATTCTTGAAGCAAAATAATCCTTATTCTAACACCTATAATCCTGGGTGGAAGAATCATCCAAATTTTTCCTGGAAAGATCAGCAACAACAAACTCCTCAAAAGGCATAATGGGAGGTAGATATTGAAAAGATAGCTTCCCACACTTCCCAATTCCAAGAAGAAACAAGAAGCAATCAGAGAAACACCACAACTGCAATTAAAAATCTGGAGGTCCAATTAGGGCAGATTGCACAGCAAGTAACTCTGCAAGTTCAAGGCAATCAGAAGAGTCATGAGAATGTGAATGTTGTCACAACAAGGAGAAGTGAAAAGGTTGCCAAAGAAAGAGAAGAAGAGGTAAAATTTGATGATAATATTATAGAAGTGGATTTAAAAGTGAGAGAGAATAAGAAAAATCAGGAATAATTGGTGCTACTTGTGAAGCCAGTGGGAGAAAAGATTAAACCTGAGATTAGGCTGCCATATCCCTCTCGAGCGGCAAAGAAGGACACAAAGGAGAAGGAATTCGATAAATTTCTCAAATTGTTCAAAAAGCTGGAGATTAACATACCTTTCTTTGAAGCACTTGAGAAAATGCCTTTGTACCAAAAATTCATGAAGGAGGTTCTATAAAAAAAGAGGCCAACAAATTATTAACAGGTACCCGTTGATGAGAAGTTGTGTGCAATCGCGCCCGAGAGAAAAATACCTGTCAAGCAGAAGGATCCTGGATTAGTGGCAATACCATGCACCATAAAAGATAGAACTTTCAAAAGGGTTCTAATTGATTCTGGCTCTAGTGTGAGTTTAATGCCATTATCAACCTTCAAGAAGCTTGGTATTGAAAAGATAAGCGGAAGTGGAACAAAATTAAAATTTGCTGATCACACCATCAAGAAGTCATATATGATAGCTGAAGATGTGTTGGTAGAGATTGAAAATTTTTCTTTTCTAGTGGATTTCCAGATCATGGACATACCTGAAGATAAAGAGACCACAATCATTCTTGGTCGACCCTTTTTGTTGACTAGTAGGTGCAATTTTGATATCGAGACAGGTCATATAACTTTAAAATATTTTGATGAGAAGATAACCATGAAGGTGTTTGAAGTCAAGAAACAAGGTGCAGTTGAAAAGAATAAATTTTCAGTTGGTGTGGTCAAAGTAGAAGGATAAAATATGAGCAACAAAGTGTGGAAGAAAAAGTACCCCCCATAAGGGGATGAACCGTCGAGCCAGACAACGTTAAACGAAGCGCTTCATGGGAGGCAACCCACGCTTTTCATAACTTAGTTTTCTTTTTGTTTCATTTGCAGGTAATAAAAAGGGTTCCTTTCTTGCGAAAGTTAGGAGGCAACAATTGGTGTTGCGTTACCCTCTGTGAGTCACTTCTCTCGAGTTTGGTCTGAAACATTGAGGCCAATGTTTAGTTCAAGTTTGGGGGAGGTTTTATTGCTTTGTTTGTTTATTTTTACATGTTATGTTGATGTTAAGTGTTGTGTAGTCCAAAAGGAAAAATTCTCCCAAAATTTTTAATTTTTACTAATCTTGTCCGAAAATTTTGGTATTGATTTGTTCAAGAGCTTGTGTTTCTGAAAGACTGGGAATAGTATATAGAGACAAAGGTATGATTGTTTGAAGGAAGGAAGTTCAGAATAACGTGACATTGATACGAGTCTAACGTGCAGAGTTGTACCAAAGTACTTGAATCTTGAAAATTACTCCTTGAGTAGTTTATCCACACAGTCTAGCATAATCTTGATTCGCATGCAGGTAAGATTGGTTGTGAAATAAATCAAGATGGCACCAAATGATGAAAAGGCGGTAAAAGACAACTGGCTTGCTATGTTGGGTATCCCTCACCAGGTTATTCAGACCAAAGGGAGTTGATCCCCAAACGTCGTCCAAAAGGACAATATATAACTGCAAAGTTTAAAAATTTCATTGGTAATTAGAAGTAGCAAATGCTGCTCGTTTGGTGCGGAAATAAGAAGTTTTGATTAGTATCTTGCATGTGATGATCATCTTAATTCTTATTGACTTAATTTGATTGTACGAATGAAAAAGGAGTAAAATCGAGATAATACTTAAGTGGTCCAAAGCATAGTTGGAGAGGTATCAGAAGAGGAAGCTCCAGATTAAAAGGTTCTTACCGAAAACTCTTCGTGTCATGTGAAGGCCGGACAAACTACCTTTTAAGCAATGTGAACTGAAGTCTCACGTATGAGTACTAGATTCTTTGATTCCCATGAGTTCTTATATTTGTTGCTTGCGGACAAGCAACAATTTAAGTTTGGGGGAGTTTGATCGGTGGTTTTTACACAAATATTTAGCATCGAACTTTGTTATCGTTTCTTTTATTTGTTTAGTGTTATATGTCATTTACTGCATTTTATGCTTTGGTTGTGTGTTTGAGTGTTTTCAGCGTCAGAAGAATAAAACAGGACAAATTGGGGCAAAAGAAGTGCAAAAATCAGAATAATTGAGGCTACAGAGGTCTTGACACGACCACTTGTGTCACGGGACACGGCCCGTGTCAGAAGTGGTGCACAAAGGCAGTTTTGGAGAAGAAATAGAGGCTGACACGGGTTCCCGTGTCAACTGACACGGCTGTGTCAGGAAGCCTGGGCCAAAATACGCGAAAACAGAAGCCGACACGGTGCCCGTGTCATCGGACACGGCCCGTGTCAGCCAGGACGCTGAGAATTATAATTTTTGTTGTTTTATAGTGTTTTGGGTAATTAAGGGTGGTTTGGACATTTGGTATTGCTGGGGAATGACCTAACACTATATAAACCTTATTTTGAGAAGGAGAAGAGGACTTTTTGCGACCAGAGAAAATAATTCACGATAGAAGAGCAGAGATTCAATAGTTTTGGGAACAGAGAACTCTTCATGCGCGGGAGCAATTGAAGATCGAAGACCCAATCTATTGTAATGTCTTTATCTAATATTTTGATTATGCTACTTTTGAATTCTATGAGAGGCTAAACCCCCCAATGCTAGGGGGTGTCCCTAATTTGTTATGTTAAGAATATTGATCTCTTTGTTTTAGTCAACAGTTTAGTTCGTTATACATCAATTTGATTATATAGATTAATTTATAGTTTGACCCTATGGGACCATAGGATTTCACTATTTTAACATAGTAGAGTCGGACGGTCGTGTTAAGGTTTTCTAAATAATTATATTATTAAGGATTTCACCTAGGACTAGGGTAATCCTATGATAACCAGAATAGTTCTTGGTAATTGCATGCTTAACCTCTCTACTAATTTAAATGGAAATTGAAATTAGGAAAGAAGGTTAAAGGTTTTATCACTAAGGAATTAGGATAAAATAATATTGAGAATCGGTAATTGAGGATGATGAACTTGTTGAATAAATCAAAGAGTGAAGGTTATTACATGACAAATTATACACTCACCCTAGCATATTTTAATCAAGCAAAAGATCAATTTTTATCTTATGCAAATTTACTTTCTGCAAGGATTTATTTCCACCAATCTTAAAACTATTGTTTTTGTTCAATTGAATAAATCATCTAACTCAGTATTTCCTACACAATCCTCGAGATCGATACTTGGGGTAAATCTCATTATTACTACATCAGTAAAAATAGTACAATTGCTATTTCTCCGATCAACTGTTACAACACTTGTGAGTTGAGTCTGATGTATCTGATTGTAGAAATTCACATGAATTAGGAGTCAAATCCCTTAGACAATACCACCAATCTGGGTTAGAAGTACAGATGATCAGTGAGATGATGAGATAACGAATAGCTACATTGGACTTGAGATTCTGGTACGGTGGAGAAGAGGTTGGCGGATGGGCTAGTTTTGTATGTGAAAGTATACGCGGTCAAATTAGTAGCAAGTGATGAGAAAAATTATTGATCCCACAGAGATTGTATTAAGCATAATGATTTTCATACAAAAAGTTGTAAAGTAAACATAAGCAAAGGTAATAAAAGAATGGTATGAGTCATGTGGTTAAGAAAGTGGAAAAATAGATAAGATAATTAAAGTTTAACACAGAGAGAAAGAATTGGTTGGACAGTGTCCATTTATTGAATTCGTCTAATGTATAAATTTGATAAGTATTGTCATGACATATGAGGTTAGAACGTGATCTAGTGGTGTATTTGTACAACATCATAAACATATACATCAAAGCAATGTGATAAATCTGTAAGCCTCGCTTGTAACCTTGATGCATGTCTAGATTCATTTTGAATTTCCCCTATGAGTGTAACTCTTTATCTCTAAAGTAGTTAATATAGAGAATATCTTTATCCTACTAGTTTCAACCACATTTGTTATGAGGTCCAATTTTTAAATATCTCTCAACATTTACAAGTTGTTATCTACATCTAACATAGCAAGATAAAGAAATAAATTTACGGAATAAATTTACATGAACAAAATATATCAAGACAACTCTTTCAAACATAAAAAAGATTACTGATTCATTAAGCTTCACATTATCCAACAAAATAAGTTTAGCTCAAATTGAGTAAAATAAGCACAATGTACACAAGGAGATCTTAAGCCACACATTCCTAAGTAAAAAGATAGAAATGATAAACCTATTGATGATAATTTAATCACTTGCAATTTGTGAATCATCAAACGACGTCTCCTGTCACGCCTCCCAGCGATAGGAATGATGGTTCCTCCTTAATTTCAATTCTGTAGAATTTTTCAAGTTTCAAAACATTTTTCTTCATTGCATTCTAACTCTATTTTTAGAGGATTCTTAACTGCATATTGTCTCTCTTTGGTTCTCGAGCCTTTACAATGATCCATTAACTTAAGCCCAAAGAATAAAACATATTCCTTTGTGTTCTACTATGATAATACACAACACATGAGAGACAACGTGACATTGTGGCAGAAATGCAACAGTAGCAGCCATGCAAGAGCAGTAGCAACATACTAAAAACAAATTTTCAAAGTTTTGTCTTGTAGTGTTTCATTCTTGTCCATTCATTTTCTCCTTTGTCTTGCAGTGTTTCATTCTTGTCAATTCATTCTCATCCTTCATTCTCTTCAACTCAACCCTACTTTCTTCTCAATTAATCTATGTTACTTCAACATCAACACTGAAGTTGAGAGCTCATACCAGAATATTCTAGTTCAAGGTTTGTTGGATGGGTCATAACATTTCTGGCGTGACAAAACTCGTCTTAGACGCTGATTCTGCACATGCTCAAAACATATAAAATTTGCAAAACAGTGCACCTAGTGTGCTCTATCCTAAATTAATTAAAGTAACATAAAACATCAATAAATGACTTTACTCACCCTTAGCCTTGAGTATAAAATGATTAAACATCTCACATAAAGTGAGTTATCACTTACCAGTAAGAGTATAATGAGTAACGCGTGTGTCATGGTTTGAGTCTTTTTTTTATATGTGGGATCTTTTATGTATGAAAGTCGACTGGAGTGTTCCAGATCTATATTAGATGTGAATTTTATCTTATTGAATATTTAGTCGGTCTAGACTAATAATAAAAATAATAATAATAACATGAATATTTATTTCTTTCAAATTAAAATATGAGATTTTAAAATTGATTGATCAACCTTAAAATCCAGTTCCTCTACTTTTGATTTGTAGTGCATATAATTGAAAACATGTCGAAGAGATTAATCTTAAAGCATTGGCAAATTGTATATTAAAGTGTCTTCAACAGATAGATACTATATAATACTAAATGTTAGAAATAGGACAAGTATACCAACTTAGTGTACTTACAATGGAAACCAATTTATATGTTCCTGTGAGCATTGTCCAGTGGCCATTTGATTCCCAACACATATGACCATAACTAACAGGAGAGAAAATAATAGTTAATTTTGCTAAGATTCTATCTACCTTTGGTTGATGGCGGCTTCGCATGGTCTTTTTTGGAAAAACTCTACTTTTTAAGTGACTACATGCTTTAACTAAAAGAAAGATAAAGCTGAACGTGTAATTGTGAAGTCATTGAAAATGGAGGGGGCTGTTCTTACCAAACCCCACCTTATTTAAGTTGATCTCATGCACATGCATGCATTTATAAATTTATGTTGATCACATGTGCTCCTATCCTATGCATAGTTTGTGGGTAAAAAAACGTGTGTATTTCTATCAATGCACTATTTAGGGATCTAGTATGTAGTATCATATTATTTTTACCAAAACAAATTTATTAAAAACACAAAATGCGTGCGTAGACTTTGGATAAGAATACTACTTATACTCATTAATTATTTGGACAAGGAAGGATCCATTTATTAATTAGAGTAAATTATTTGCTACCTTTTATAAATTTAGAGATAATCATCCTTATTACATGTACGAAGTATCAATCAAATTATGTCATATAAAATAAAATTTTAAAATTATATATTACTATAAAATTTTGAAATAAAATTTTAAAATTATATATTACTATAAAATTTTAAAGAATGAAAATAAAATCAAAAAAGTTAATATATAATGTGATTTATGAGTACTAAGATGTTGGTATTTTAAATGTGAATAATGATTCTCACATTGGATAGAAAAAAATATATTAAACTTTTTTAAGTGGGAAAAGGCATAGACCAAATATTTTTAATATGTGATTTTAAAAATTAATTTAATGTGATAAAATTTTATTGGTATATGTCATTATGGATAAATTACACCTAATTTTACGAGGGATAGCCTAGGCCTCATAATTATCTATTATTTGGTTTATTAATTATAAAATAATTTAATTGCATTTTTGAAGGGGAGACGAGAACGTCTGAAGATCTTGTAGAGCACATAAAAACTATTTCTTAGAAATTTATCGACTACTATTTTTTTTATTGAAGTTTATGGTTTAATAGATACACACTACAATAAATAACGGTTTTTATGACGAAGCTTTCATGTTAACTCGAAAAAATTAAAATACTTTTCTAAACCTCGTCATGTTTTATTTTTTTTATAAAAATAAAAACAACTTGTTCCATCGATTAATGTAAAAATCGAGAGGATAGACCATTCCAGCCATGATTTGAATCCCAACTACTCACTAAGCCATAAAAGACCTTCGAAAGCTCTTTTTTTGCGCTTTAAAAGCGCTTTCGTAGGTGGCGCTGCTATAGATTTTAGCAGTGCTTTTTATTTAGGCAAAAGCGCTTTCGTAGGTCTATCTAAGGCAGCGCTTTTTCCTAAAAAACGCTTTCTTAAGTAGATTTTTAGCAGCATTTTTTCTCTCTGAAAAAACGCTTTCTTAGGCCTACTTTAGAATGCCTTTTTATGCTTTTTGTAGGCACCATAAGAAAGCGCTTTTTCAGTAAAAGTGCTGCCTTCGGCCACTTATGAAAGCGCTTTTTAATAAAAAGCGCTGTCGTAGACCTACCTATGAAATCACTTTTAAAAGCACTTTCTTATATATACCTTAGGGAGCGCTTTTACTCAAAAACTGCTTTCATAGTAGCCTAAGGCAGCGCTTTTACTGAAAAAACGGTTTCTTATAGTTTTTACTGAAAAACCAAAAATTTATATAATTTTTAAACCTGCATTTTTTGCACTATTATTTCATAAACCTGTAATTCATAAACCTATAATTCATATACTTGTAATTCATAAACCGATAATTTACAATCCTAATCCCGTTATTTCAACAAAGAGATTATATACAAATACCATTATATACCATTGTTATCCAAAATATATATACACCATTGTAATTCAATTCACATATCTTTAACATTACCAAAATCAACCCTAACAAAATCAGCTATAACAATAACTAAATCAGTTCTAATGTATGAACAAAACACGGTCAATTATATATTCAAAGTCTTGGTCCTGCAAGATATAAACATAATAACACGGTCAGTATTGTATTCACACAACAATGTATTCATAACCATTTTTACACAATAATGTATTCATACCTTATAGGATTCTTTGCTCAATAAAATATTGACACAATTCCTCTTTGAGTTCTTCCAACTGAAGTTTCGTGTAATATGCACACTTGTGTTCATCGAAGTACTACATAACAAAACAAATAATATGCATGATTTAGTTAAAAATAATAAATTATACGAAATATCCGATAAATAATAAAACAAATCATAAGTTATAAATCCATACCGTGACTGGAATCTCTATTTGATTCATTTGAAGGATTTCTTTGATAAACTTCAAAACGAAGTATCCGCAATCTATGAGGTTTTGTTGTTGAGGACACTACATAGAAAAACAAAGAAGAATATATAGTTGTCTTGTTTTATCAAGTAGCATAAATATTATAAGCAAAATTGTGGAAATTAATATACCTGCACTTTGATCCAATTAATGTTGTTTGATTTAGACCGTGGTACCCGAGCTTCTCCTTGACATCGAAATATTTGTATTGCTCTAACAAAATAAAAATATATATTTAGAACAATGTCACAAAAATAATTAAATATATAAATACACGTGAATATTTAGAATAATCTCACTTACGTATCAATCATTAACTTCATATTCGGATAATTTGTCCAATCACCGTCAATCGAATTCAGATAATAGACCACTTCTTTTATAGGATCGATAACAGCCAACAACCAGTGAGATCTATAAATTAAAACAACAATTTAGATGAAAATTTTCATGCAAAAAATACAAATATTAAAATGAACTTAGAATGAAAATCTAACCCTGTAGGAATAGTATTATACACCAAAAGATACAAGCTTTTTGTACTGCCAGTTGTCATGAATCTCTCGACTAAGTGCTCTCTTCGACTCGGTTCTCTAACAACCGACACGGGAGGAAGACACGAAATTGAATCTATTTGACAATTGATTCTCGCGCATCAATTTGTCATATAATGACCTTAATGTAAAAACATAATTAATATTAGACTATTTTCATTGAAATGTTTAAAAAAAAGTTCAACCAATTAAATAATATATTGATCGGGTTACCGGATGTATGAGTGCATAACCCTGACGCCTAATTCTCTATGAAGAAAATTTTGTTCCATGTCCTCTTGTCCAATTATTTTGGTTCAAGGAAAACCAAAGATACCTTCATCCATATCCATTTGACGAATACCACTATTCATCAAATTTGATGTTCCCACAAGTGTTTACTGCCGGAATCTAGGCACAAATTTTCTGACAGGAATCCTTTTCTTGGGTGGTACCCTACCAAATTTTTGGCTCACTTGTTGTGACCCTTGAAAAGGTACCTAAAAATCATATAGACTTAGATAAACTATAAAGTTATGCAGTTTTTTATTCGGATCATATAATTAACACTACAAACATACCTCTTTTTGTGATGCAACAGACTCTCCATGATGCAAAATCCCTTTATCCTTAGATGCGGGTTTTTTAGGAGTCTAAAATTACCGTGTAAAAAATGAGTTCAAAACTATCAGTTGAATACTTAAAGATTCATAATGGTTTTCAACATACTTGATCATCTATGAAAATGAGGTCTGATGGCCATGCAACAAAAGATCCTACTGTATCTCGCAACAATGTGGTCTCAGCAACAATGTCAGGTACCGGTAGCAACGCATCTAGATCTAAAGCAACATCAACCGATACTTTCATGTGTCCATCGGGAGCGGTCTCTGGTGAAGTGAATCTCCCAAAGTGTTGTGCACTTTTCCCTTGCCAACTAGCCGATAAGTCGGTGACAATAGGTATAGCTGACAAGATGAAATGCCCTAAACCAATAATAACCGTTAGAAGTGACTAAAAAAATTATGTAATAATAAACAGATCTATATTGTTTAGTTCACTTCCTTTATAAATTGCAATTAAACTTTCTCCAATGGATTATCATCTTAATTACCTCGGGAAATTTATGTTGACAGTTAATACTAGCTTTGTCACTAGTTTCTTTCAACTGTGAACTGCTCTTTTCTGCCATATATCTCTTTTTATCCTTCTACAATTCACGGACTTGTGCTTGTAATTCCTACAAGGTTTGCATCACTTCTGCATTTCTAGGATTTTTTTTCCTTGGATTCTTATACAAAGAGGTTGGAGTCACACCATGACCTTTACCCCTCACCTGACCTGGATACTCAACAACATTTAGTGCTCGACTGAGTACGCTCCTGGTATCTTGGTCCTCACCTATGGATACTGATTGCGATAGGGTCTCCTATAATTCATTTACATATCAAAAATTATTAGTGGAGATAAAAAATTAATTATATATTAATAAACATTTAATATAATTTAATTAAAGACACAATGTTTTACTTACACATTCATCATAAACATATTGAAGATCGGGATTAACAACTCGATCTTTGCCAACACGAGCTTCCTTCCACAACACATGTGCGGGTAGTGATGTTTCGTCACTTTTCGTCTCTTCTAACTACGCATTGACACAAATAATAAGATCATCAATTATAACACATTGAGAGAATTAATAAGATCATAGAATTTATATTTACTTACAATTTTTTCCTGTAAGCGTGCATATCCCAAACGCCCTTTTTTATATGGATATGTGGGTTTTGATGCTCTCTCGCGATTTACGGCACTCACTTTCTTGAAATTTTCGTCTCTTCTTTGGCCTACAAAAGAAACCCATTCTTCAAGTGTAATGAAGCTCTCATATTTCTTTGGACGTTCTGGATCCTCTTCAAGAAAATTTCCTTCCTCATCTTTAAGATACTTGTTTGTTAAAAAAGTTCTCCACCCTCTGTGTCTTTTTCCGGCCAAACCCATTATATACTTTTTGCGGGTATCTTCAATGTTAAAAGACCTCTACAAAAAATATACACATAGAGTGTGTTAGTATAAGTAATTTAAACACACTATCGTCAAGATAAAGCAAATAACAACAACCATATAATGTAGCTTTTCAAATTTGCAGCATTAGACCCAATTAGTTGGTCCTCGTTATTCCAATTTACATTATATGTAACTCCTCTATCTCTATCACGGATTATTCCCCTCATAATCGTTATGCCTCGTGTAATATCTTTTTCTGAAGTATCTTCTAGAACATTTGCGTCTTGTGAGTTTTCTTGATTACTAGTCATTTGACCTGTAATAAAGAAAAATAAAATAAAATGAAATAACAAATATAAAATCCATAATCATATATACTATAAAGAAAAAAAAATGAAATGACATATATTTAAATTTTATTGAATGATATAGGTTATAATTATATATATTATTACCTTTTTCACTAACGTCTCTTTCTTTTCTTGGTAGGAATATGTTCTACTCATCTCTTAACAACGCGCACGGTTGGATTGATCCAAATACCCTCATTATGATCATTTCTAATACATGATTCATTCTCATTTTGATCATTTCTGGTAAAAGATTCAATGTCAACACCAATATCGTCTTGATCTCCAATATTTTCATCAATTACTTTGTTAGATAAAAGCACTATAGACCATTTCGTACTTGTCGGATCAGTGACATAGAACACTTGTTTAGCTTGAGAGGCTAGAATGAAAGGCTCATCTTTGTACCCCACCCTGTTAAGATCCACTTGCAAAAATCCTAACTTATCCATTCGTATGCCATTATTATTTTCAACCCACTTGCAACCAAATATAGGAATCTGAAATTTCTCGTAATCAAACACCCAAATACGCTCGATAACCCCAAAATATGACAGATTTGCAAATTTCGGGTTTAAGTCCTTCACACTTGATATGTGCATTGCTTCAGCTACCAAGGCGACACCACTATTTGCATAGTACTTTTATCATCCTGTTCTTTGGTATAAAATGTGTATCCATTAATTGCGTATGCGCTATAAGAAAACACAACCAAACTTGCACCATATGCTAAACATCTCAACCTTTCTGTTACTGAAGCGGGATCTGAACGATACTTTGAATAAATGTGTTCCTTAAACCATGGTAAAAAACTTTGATTGTGGTCTCATACAATCCAATTTTTATTTCTATTCAAATTTAAACCTCGAAGAACACACTTGTGCATTTCAACATACGTCTCAACCTTAATCTCATTGTGCAGAACATACAAATGCACTTGATCCCGTTCGACCCTTGATACTATCACAACTTTATTTCCAATCAGCTTTTTACCTTCTTTTTTTCAACAATATGAGATTTAGGGAGTCCAATTAATTGAACATTTGACAGATATTCAGTACAAAACTCAACCGCTTCTTCAACAATGTATCGTTCGGCAATACAACCCTTTGGTCGACTTTGGTTTTTCACATACCCTTTTAATATTTTCATATAACGTTCAGCAGGGTACATCCATCTCATATAAGTCGGTCCGCACAATTGCGTCTCTTTCACAAGATGAACGACAAGACGAACCATTATGTCAAAAAACGAGGGAGGAAAATACATTTCAAGCTCACACAAAGTAACAACTATATCTTTTTGCAATGTTGGTAAGATCTCAGGATCGATCACCTTACTGCAAATTGACTTGAAGAAAAAACACAATTTAGTTATTGCGCTTCTTACTTTTTCTGGCAGAAAAGAAGTATACCTATCGGTAGAAAATGTTCCATTATAACATGGCAATCATGCGTCTTTAAACTCTTTAACTTGAGGTCTTTCATAGACACAAGTCTTCTAATATCTGATGAGTAGCCTTCTAGAACTTTAACTTCACTTAGGAACTTACACAATATTTTTTTCTCCTTTCTAGATAGAGTGTAAACAGCAGGTGGTAGATATGTCTGTCTTCCTTTCTTCACGGGTCTCAATTTAGTTTTTATTCCCATTTGTACCATGTCCTTCCTTGCGTTAAGTCCATCCTTAGACTTCCTTTTTATATTGAGTAACGTACCAATAACACTGTCAAATACATTTTTTTCAATAGGCATCACATCAAGAAAATGTCTTACGTACAAAGATTTCGAATATGGCAATTAAAAAAAAATCGACCTCTTCTTCCACCCACCTGTGACAACTTTATGTGCAAAAGGCTTGCCAAATTGAATAATTACATCTTTCACCTTTTCAAAAATTTGATCACATGTCAATCCAGGCGGAGCTCACGTTGTTCGGTATCTCCATTGAACGCTTTTCTCCATCCACAATATTGATGTTTAGAAGTTAAGAATCTACGATGACTGAGAAAGACATTCTTATAACAAAGTTTCAATCGCATCATAACGGTTCCATCTTCACATACATGACACGCTTTTCACCTTTAATGCTATACCCGGATAGATTTCTGTATGCTGGAAAATTGTTAATTGTTCCAAACAACGTCGCCCTCAAGTTGAAACTTTCTTTCCTATACCCATTATAAACCTCCACGCCGTTTTCCCACAAAATCTTCAAATCTTTGATTAAAGGTTCCAAGTATACGTCTATGTCATTTTCTGGTTGTTTAGGCCCAGAAATTAACATAGATAACATCATGTACTTACGCTTCATACAGAGCCACGGAGGTAGGTTATAAATCATAAGAATCACAGGCCATGTGCTATGCGAGATACATTGAATACCGTGCGGGTTCATTCCATCAGTAGACAATGCCAAGTGAAGGTTTCTTGCTTCTTTTTCAAATTCAAGATAATCATTATCAATTTTTATCCACTGTGGTGAATCTGCCGGATGTCGAAATTTTCCATCAATAATTCTTTCATCTGCATGCCAAGTCAAGTGTCTTGAATCGGTTTCACTACGATACATCCATCTAAATCTCGGAATTATAGGAAAATACCATAATACTTTTGTCGGAGACAACTTTTCTTATATCGAGGGAGACCGCATTTAGGACACGTATTTAACGATGCATACTCATTTCGAAACAAAACGCAATCTTTTGGACATGCATGTATCTTATCATAACTCATGCCAATAGAGTACAACATCTTTTTGGCCTCATACGTTCTATTGGGAAGAACATTATCCTCTGGTAGCATATCTTTCATAAGGGCTAATAACTTTGTGAAACTTTTATCCGGCCATCCATTGCTCGCCTTTAAGTTGTACAACTTTAATACCGCAGACAATCTTGTGAATTTTGTACAACCGTTATACAACGGTTTCTCTTCATCGCTTACTAACCTCTCGAACATTTTGAGACAATCATTAAGATCTTCTTCGAGCGCTTCTGCAATCTCTTCGGCTCGACCATAATCATATGTATCTGTGCAATTGTCGTTTGAAGCATAGGTCATATTATTCCCCAATTCAACATTCTCTTTACTTTTCTCACCATGCATATTCCAACATGTATAACTTCTATCAATTCTATACCATATTAAATGTGATGCCAACTTGTTCGCGTTAAAAAGTGACGAACGAGGGAATCGAATCGGAATTCGAATCTCTGGCTCAAAACGATTTACTCTTTTGATTTGTTTTAAAGATGCCGTGAGCATCAAGCTTTATTGTTTCTAAAACAAGAAAAATGAGATGAAAAAGGGGAAAGCTGCAATACCCTCAATAAATAATGATATGTGGTGCGACTAGCGTGAACTAGACGCAACGCATTGGGGAGAGATCTGAGCAAGGGGTTTGTTATATAAAGGGAATAGATGTGGCACCCTAAATATATATAGTTATCTATAGCCTATATATATATATATATATATATATATATATATATATATATATATATATATATATATATATATATATATATATATATATATATATATATATATATATGAAAAAATTATATGCTTGTGTGTTTTAATTTGCTATTCAATTCTTCGGAAAGTTTCTCCTTTGGATTTTAAGAAGGGTAGGTTATGTAGGATCCTAGGTTTTGTTATTATTGTGCTTGCAAAGATCATTGGGATCTTCTGCATACATATCCCTTCATGGGAATCAGAGCATTTGTAGCTCGGATCTAAGGGAGCTATGATTTTGTTTGGTTTGAGGGAGAAAGAAGTATGCTCGCCAAGGATGAGACCTTGTGCCTACGTATTCTCAAAGGGAGGTTGAGAAAGTCAGAGCAATCGTAGTTCCCACTTATGCTAGTGGAAGCAACGGGTGTTATTAAGAGACAAAGAAAAATGTCATCTTAATGAAAAATGTATCTAATCTATTTCATCACATACATTTTGATCGGTGGATTGATTGAATCTTTCATCGTAAGTATTAGGTGTTTTGCTTGAGTGTACAAGCGTTACCACTTACGAGTTAAGAAAGATGTTTGAAAGATGATTGAATCTTTAATTGTAAGTTTTAGGTGTTTTGCTCGAGTGTACAAGCGTTACCACTTACAATTAAAAGATGTTTTTGTTTGAAAAGAGTGTTTGATTGTATGTGATGTGATAGATGAGATACTTCTTCCATAGAGATGATAAATGTCTAAATCTCTAGGAGAAATTGATTATGGATTATGGGGATGCTTTTAAGAAGCCTGTGGGTCCTTGTATTGTAAGCCCAAGAGGAGGAATTTTGAGGATCATCGAGGGTCCTTGTATTGTAAGCCCAAGAGAAGGCATTCCGAGGGTCATCGAGGGTCCTTGTATGAAGCTCAAGAGGAAGCTATAGGGTATGGATGGCTTTGGCTTTAAGAGTGGTTTCACCGGGAAACCATCCTCTTAGGATTCCAGAGTGATTTCACCAGGAAATCATACTCTCAGGATTCTATCCTAGCGCGGGTGATTCTTTGTATTGGAAGCCCAATAGGAGGCTGCTAAGAGATTTCCATGTCTCTTTCTTGTTTGATGCCCAAGAGAAGGCTAAACTCAACGAGGGAGTTCTTTTGAACGAAGCCCAAGAGGAGGCTAACTCAGCAGGGGAGTTGTCTTATATGAAGCCTAAGAGGAGGCTAAACTCAATAAATGAGTTATCTTATACGAAGCCTAAGAGGAGGCTAACTCAATAAATGAGTTATCTTATACGAAGCCTAAGAGGAGGCTAACTCAATAAATGAGTTATCTTATACGAAGCCTAAGAGGAGGCTAAAGGGAACCTAGTTGTTAGGCTAGTTGTTATGTTATAACTAAACAGTTATATGAACAAGTGTGTGATGTGTATTCACAGGAGTTTATGAAGGAAATATATAGACAAGTGTATAAAACAAGCAATTAAAGCAAGTGTAACTTGAATATATACAAGGTTTGGGACTTACACCTTAAGGGAGGCCCATTGGTTTAAGAGCAGTTTCACCGGGAATAATGCTCCTTTTAATACCAATGGAATCGGTGTATAAACAAGCGGATGAAACTAAACAAACGAAGTTTGTTTATGCTTGAATATTTACAAAGATGATGGAATGTGTACAAGGAAATGAATATGTACACAGAAAGGGTTGTTTATGTACAAGAAAATGAATATGTACATAGGAGGGTTGGGACTTACACCGTGAGGGAGGCCCATGATCAATTAAGAAATTCAAGGAGAAACCTGGTTTGGTTTATCTTTAAATCTAATTGATCATGGAAAAAAGGTGTGTAAGTTTATTGAAAAGTGAAGGATATTCACAAGAAGTTCTGAAAAAGATTTAAGTTTGAAAATTGGAAAGAAAACATTTTTGAAAAGTATTAAAATACTTAAAATGTCTCATTAAAATATAATAAAAAAGAAAATATTTTTGGATTTTTTTTTGACATAATCATAAAATAGGTATATTAAATGACAAGTATGCAAAAAATCATCTCAAAATGAGAAGTTTTGATTAGTTTTTGAAAATGTTGAAGTTTGTTAGAAACTTGAGAAATTAGTGATAAAAAGAGTTTTTGGTCCTAAGGAGGTTTGAACCTTGGGCTTTTGGCTTAGAAGTGAAGAGTTTTCCACTGAGCCATTTGTTTGAATTGTCATTTAATTACCTTGCTTTAAAGGAGTTTTGAAAAAATGAAATTTTGAAAAAGGTTTCAGAAGTTGGAGTTCTGAAGGGATCAGAAACTGGCTGCTTCTGGGGGAAGGGGGATCGGAAGCTAGTTGCTTCTGAAGGAAACTTAGAAGCATGTTGCTTCTGGAGCGTGTGGAGGCATGCTGCTTCTGGATGCCTTAGAAGCTGGCTGCTTCTGGATGTTAGAAGCTTGATGCTTCTAGGAATGTTAGAAGCTAGATGCTTCTGGAAGTAGAAGCTTGATGCTTCTGGAGGTAGAAGCTTGATGCTTCTGAAGGTAGAAGCACTAGAAATGCTTCTGAAGAGTGTAGAAGCTGAAAGATTCTAGAGGCAGAAGCTTCAGAAGTACTTCTGGAGGGTTGAGCCTCAGAAACTCTTCTGGAGAAGCAAGCATCTGAAGTTGTGATGTATTTTATTTAAAAAAAAGGTCCCAGGGGGATTCGAACCCTGAGCCTTGAGGCAAGGTAAGAGATTTAAGAGCGTGCTGGCAACCACTGGGGCGGTGATACTTCCGCTCATTTAATCACATCCAAACAAATATATTATATTTCAAGTTTTGAATTTTTGCTTTCCCACTTCATCTTCTTCGTGGCAACGAACACGAGCATCCATGGCTCAAATTTGAGATCCTTCGTTTCTCAACCAATTCAAAAACTTCAAACATCAAACATGATCAAAATTTCAAGACGAACTCAACCATGTAAATAATTAAAGTTGTAAGTCAGAAATGAACTCTAATTTTGGATATTCCCAAACTTGACCTAACTGAACAAATTCAAATATCTCATGACATGATTGTTTTTAATTGCAATTAAGGATTCAGTTAGCTTAGGAATGATCACATGAATACTTTCCTTTGCAAATTTTATGCTAAGAACACATGTATCATGATATTCAAAAACGCATAAAACTTACCTTGGCTGGAATTTGCAGAATCCATATATGAACTTCCATATGCGTTTTGATGATCCCAGAAGCTTCCTTGAGTGTTACTAAATGTGTTCCATCACTTACCTTGCTTTGAAGGTCTCTGATTCCTCCTACCCAAGTCCAGTTGCAGGCTGCTGGTTGTGAAATGGAAGATGGTGATGGAGCTGTTCCAGAACCTGTTTAAGTGTTTAGACAGTCTCTATATGTTGTATAGAGCGTGTTTGAATTGAAAAATCAGAACAAGCACGAGTGAATTGAGAGTTTGGAAGTTTTGGCTCAAAATTGCAATTTATGGATTTTGGCAATGGTTTCTGAGCAAACTGACTCTTGGCTTGTTTTAGTGATGATTTGAAGTTTTAAACAACTTCTAAGTGATGTTTAGATGATGTTTGAATTACACCTTTGGCTAGAATTTGCAAGAATTGCAATTTGGAATTCTACCCTCTTTGAAACTTAGAAACTTGCAAAATAAGAAATGAGTGAGAAAGCAAGTTTGGATTATTTTAGGTGTAGTTTTTGAATGAAGTAAGAACCTCTATTTATAGGCAAGAGATTCTGAAATGGCAAGGCAAGATAAGCTTAGAGCTTGTAACTTGGAGCTTAAGGCTTAAGAAAGGAATATTCCTTCATTAAATGCAAATGGAATCTTGTAATCATTGGTTAAAAAAACTCAAGTGTTTTTATCTTTTCCTAACCATTTCCATCAGATTTTTTTTCTTAAATCCTATCTCATTTGGTGACAAGGCTTCTAGAAGGGAACAAGTTGCAAAATAACTTGTAATTTTGATGCATGATTTCAAAAATCCATGGCTTTGGAGCTCTATGTTTCAAAATCAAAACCCTAGCTATACAAAGTGTTTTTACAAGTTCTTGGACATTTTAGAAATCTTGTAACAAGACCTACAACTTTCATGTTTTGAGTTTTTCATGAATCAAAATGGATCTAGGTGAAAAATGGTCATGAAAGTAAGGAAAAACCATGTTTCTTAACACTTGAAAATTTTTCTGTGTTAGAAAAAATTCCAACTTTGACTTTTTGTTGACTTTTTCACATTTTTTGATTTTTTATGATCATGATGGATTATTTGAAATGATTTTATGATTGAAAAAGTTTGTTCTTGAAAAAGTTGACCAGAAGTCAAAGTTTGACTTTTTGAGCAGATGAATTTTCATCAGATGACTCAGAATTTGTCTGATGAAGAAACATGGATTTTGCAATGTTTTGAACCAAGAAATTAGGTCAAGATATTGCATTGACGATGTTAAGATCAATCTTCAAGCAAATAGGTCATCCATTGAGCAGAAAGTCAATGATTCACTATCTTCGATCAAAACCCTAATTGGTCGATTCAAGGTAGACCATGAGAAAAAGTTGGGAATTTGAAGATCAAATGTTGATGATTGATTAAGATAGATCAATTGAGGTGAGTGGGAACTCAAACCCTAATTGATTATATCTTGAAAAGATGAAATTTTGATGAAACACACGCACGATATATCCTGTTCTGAAACTGTTAGTGATGCAATGATGCATATGTGAATAATGTAAGGTGGTATCTTAGGTCAAAATTTGGGGTGTGACACAACTGAACCGCGTCAACCTGACTCCCATAACAGCAACTCAAGCAATGACATGTCATTCGACTAGGGTCTTTGGCGTGCGCAACAGGAAACTTAACGAATTCTGATACCCTATTCTCGTACTCTTTCGATAATCGATTTGAAAACATCCATGTCTTATCCATGGGTGTACTAATTAAACTAAAGAAAAACAACTAATTAGGGAACAAAACAGTATAATGCATTTCTGTCAAAACACAAAGTATACACAGAATGAATTTGGAGCAAGAAAACACAAAATATTCACGCAATTTCAGACAAATTCATCACAGTACCAGTAATTTGAGGAAGAAATTTACCTCGGATTTATCAAACAACAACGTCGAGAAGTCAGACTCACGAAAACACAGGGAACGAGCGTTGTACATATAAAACAACATCAAGGATAAGTCATAAGATATAAAACAATTCAAGAAACTTATATAATGTAAAGTTGCTTAACACATTACAAATATATTGAGTTATATTAAATTAAACTTTTAAATATGCTTACACAAAAAAATTGTTACTTAGACCTTTTATCTTTTCATTGTTTTGCCCTAACATTTTATGACATGCCTCTCAATCATATGGCACGATGTAATATGGCACAAATATGGTATGACAGAATGATGAAATTCGTAGCAACATAATAGAAACTAGCAACAATATTGTACAAGCTCAAATGTCAGTTGTATGGTATGCATGTTATATTAAAAAATGTAATAATTCAAATTGAACTAAAATTTTATGATAAATACAACTTAACTTCTAAAATCACAAAAACAAAAATTTAACCAGGTTTCTAACTTCTTTGCAATATCCGGGCAGCAACACACATGAACAGATATGCCTCAAAATACCAATTCAAACATGTTTGAATAACTCAACACCAACAAAGCTTCAATTGGATTTAAACTAACAAACAACTCCATGAGTTCAATACAAACTTCCAATCAAAACATACTCAAATAACATTGTATAATACTATCAACCAAAATCTCCTTCCAACTTGACACAAACAAACCATAATCAAAATTCAACTTAAACAATAACAACAAAAATGAAACATTATGTAAGTACTTATGTTTAATCAAAAATGATAGTGTTGGTGTTTCCTGCCCAAAGACTTTTTTGCTATGAGTAAAAAGAAACCACAGATACTACAGTGTAAAAAGAAACCACATTTTTTCTATTTTGTTGTATTCCTTATATTCAAGACCTTTAATTCCAAAACAAGTTCATCACATTCTAAAACGATGAAAGTACCTTGAAGAATCTAGAGACAAGTAGAGGCAGTGGGAAGGCGAGTTCTGGGACAGAGATAAGCAAAATACGGCGAGTTTCCGGCCGTGAGAGGCTGAGGATGAGACGGAGGTGGAACGGCTGGAGACGAGACGGAGGTGGGAAAGCGAGTTCTGGTACGGAGAGACAGTAAGATTTTGAAGGCCAGGAACGGAGGTAGCACGCAGGAAGAATTCTAAGAATGAAAGAATGAGTGAGTATTTTAGGGTTTATTAATTTTAATTATAAAATTATCTATGAAAGCGCTTTTAAAAGCGCTTTCTAAAGCCCAGATATAAGAGCGCTTTTTCCTATAAAAGCGCTTTCGTATCATAGGCCTATAGCAGCGCTTTTAAAAGCGCTTTCTTAAACTATACTTTTGAAGCGCTTTCTTAACCTTTAGCAAAAGCGCTTTCTAAGATGAGATATTTCTAAGGCCTTTAGCAGCGCTTTTTGAAAAGCACATTCTTAGGGTAACCTATGAAAGCGCTTTTTTAAGCGAATTTTTTTTAAACCTACGAAAGTGTTTTCTCTTGAAAGCGCTTTCGTTGAGGTGCTACCAAAACTTATTTTGGGCGTAGTGACTGCAATTTATATTTATATTTGTTTACAAATGTAAAATAAATTATCTAACGCTTTGGTTTCAATGATAATCGAGGGATAAACAATCATATGTTTTTGGGATGCATTACAAAACTGGAAAAAAATTCTTCTACCTTGAACAAAACTTTTTTTCATCTTTTGCAATCCATATCAACAATGGTGTTAATATTTCTGTTGTTGTTGAAGGTTTTGAACAACCTTCCAATGTTGTAAATTGAAGAAAACAACTATGATTTTCTTGGGTTGATAACATTGAGAAATGATTTTCTTGAGCTGACAACATTGAGAAATATATTCCTAAAAGTTCTTATTGATTGATTGGAAGTTCAGAAAAAACATTTTTCATTTTTTTGAACAAACACCTTATTAGAAGTTGGATGCACTCAAATCATGCACATTGTATACACTAGTGAAATAAGTGATAATGATAACATCAACAATCAATCTTAGATGTAAAGTTCTGACATCCTAGCATCAACACCATTATGATGGATTGCAAGTGCCACTACAAGAAAAATGAGTATTCACAGCGACAAAAGTTGTTGAGAAAAACACAAAGTTGTTGCAAAATATATTTTTTGCAGTGAAAATAATGTCGTTGGTATAAGCGTCATTGTAAAAAAAATTACAAGGACATTTGATGTCGCTATCATTAGTAATGTTCTTACAACAATTATTATCGTTGCCTTATTTAATAGAATACAATTAACATAGTCGTTGCAAAGAGAATTTTTGTCCACAATAAAAGATGTCGTTAATAGTTATTTTTATCAACAATGCAAATTATTGCTATATCTTTTATATATCAATCAAAAAAATAAATAGCATAAATTAAATTTTCCAACAATTTAATCCATTTAATAAAAAATATAATTGTATTTTTTAAAATTATTAAAAAATTAGTATGTGTGTGTAAATTACAAAATTATTAAGTGCAGCACCTAGCACCTTCTTTTATTAAAATTATTAAAAAATTAATAAAAGAAGGTGCTAGGTGCTGCACTTAATATGTGTGTGTGTAAATTACAAAATAATTAAACAATTTTGTTTCCACAAAAATAAAAAATGAAAATAATTTTACCAAATATTCAAAATTATACCAAATATATATCCATATAATAAATTAAAATAATTTTATTATATAAAAATATTGATTTACTATATTTTGTAGTAAAAAAGATTACTTATATACTTATTTGAAAATTCATCATTTGATGAAATAAAGTTGCCATTTTTTCTTCAATTTTCTTTTTCATTTTTTCTCCAAGTTGTTTCTGAGTCTCTTGAAACTTTGCAGTCATTTCTTCTCTCTTTTTTTTTTTTGGAGTTGAGTCTCAACATCTTTTAATTTCATTTCGATATCATGTCTCTTTTCACACTCCTTTTTTAATTCTTTGTGTAAACGATTAACAAATTTTCCTTTTGGTGGTTTGATTTCAGCTCCTAAGCTACGACTATATTCTGATCTCTCTCCTACAATTGATTTAAAAGTAATATTTATAAACTCGTCTTTATCACCGTCCTCATATTCGACTTCTTCAAAATCAGAATAAGCTTCTTCAACCTTCGTCTATGTAAAAATATTAGTTATTATTAGTAATAACAAATTAATCACAATAATTTGTATTTTACAAATAAAATATATAAGTCATACATGGACTGCTTTAGAAGCATCATTTATCCTTTCATCATTAGTATTTGGTGAGTCATTCACCACAAATCTTGAAAGTTTGGCTCTTTTTTAAGTTTATGGATCTCTCTATAAACATTTTCACATCATCACAAAATATAATTAGCTACAAGTCAATAATTTAAATGAACAATATAAAAAAAAAAACCACACTGATATTGTTTACCGCATCATAGATAACAACTAAAATGATTTTCTTCCACATCTATGATTCATAACTTGTTTTGTTTTATATATATTGTTTACATTTAAAACTAAATCATCCATATTTATAGTAGATTTAATATAAAACATACCTTATATTCAACACTTGAAAAATAATCTACCAAATACTCCCAATCTTTCTCACTCACATCATCTGGCTTATGTTCTAAAGTTATCTCATTTGTCTTGTATTGACTAAAGTGTCGATGAAATCTACATCTATGATTTTGATAGAGTCTTATAAAAGTTTCAAGAATACATCCCTATTATGTGGTGTATTATCAATGTCAAAAGCATCCTCTCAACAATTAAAAATAAATGATATTATAATTTACCAAAACTTTTAAAACTATCTTGTCAAGTGTATCTTTTAGTACTTTTCTCAATCTTTTGACATTAAAAGGATCATTCTTTAGGACAACGATTGATATCTATGTCGAAAACCTACTAACAACATGCATTTTTTCCTGTAGCACTCTTCTTTTTCTTTTTTGAGACACCTAAGGAAATAGTTCTTCATGTGAATAGGAATTAGTTTGTTTCTATATTAAGGGTTTGTTCCTAGAATAAGGGGAAAAATCAGAAATTGATTTGTTCTCATTATATGTAATTAATTAGTGTACTTACATGTATAATCATGTAACATCTATTTATACAAGAAATAATAATGTGAGAGGAATTAAGTCATGAATTTTTGACATGGTATTAGTAGGTTTTCGATCAAACCTGTGAATTTTAGGTTAATATTGGCTTTATTCAACAAGACTCCATTGGGTCGCTCTTGAAATCATCTTAGCTCTCGAAGATTTGCCCAGTCTTGCGATTATGATCTTTGGTGCTTACAATAGTTTCTCGAATTTGTTCTCGATAGGGTTCAAAGGTTGTAACTATGTTGTTCTCGGTAGGGCTCAAGGGTTCAATGTTGTTGTTCGGTTCTTGTTCGCAAATATACTGTTAGGCGCAAGTATATTGTTCATTCTTATTATTCCTTCACACACGTTTTTGTTTCATCATTAGTCACACTACAGGATAGCATAACCATAGTGTTTGTTTTAAAAAAAACCATTATTAAGTGCAACACCTAGCACCTTCTTTTCACGTACCAATTTTTTGTTGTTCTCAAACCAGCTTCATTATTGGCAATTTTACTCTTATGGATTCTGAAAGAGATCTTATTTGTGTTCGTTTTACCATAAAGAATTATACTGCTTGGGAATTTCAACTCAGAATGAATGTCAAAGGAAAGAAATTGTGGAGTAACTTGGACGTTGTCTCTAAGGCACCAGCAGAAAAAGTTTCTTTAGAATAGAGGGAATATAAAGATGCTCAAGCTATCACTTGGATTCTCAGTAGTATTGATCCTCAAATAATTAATAATTTGCGCTCCTTTTCCATTACTCAAGAAATGTGGGATTATTTGAAGCATATTTACAATAACAACAATGCGGATAAGTGTTTTCAATTGGAGTTAGAAATAGCTAATTACAAATAAGGTACCATGTATGTTCAAGAGTACTATTATGGTTTTTTGAATTTATGGATAGAACACTCTTCTATTATACATGTTTATGTTCCCAAGACTTCTCTCACAATTGTTCAAGAGGTTTACAACACAAGTGAGCCTGGTCAATTTCTCAAGAAGCTTCGTCCAGAATTTGAGGTTGTCAGAGGAGCTTTACTGAATAGAAATCCTATTCCTTCCTTAGATACGTGTGTTGGCGAACTCCTTAGGGAAGAGCAGCGTATCCTTAATCAAGACACCATGTCTCATGATGTTGTCACATCTGAGGTTGTGACGGTTGCATATACTGCTCAGAATAGAGGAAATGGTCATGATATGCGACAAGTCCAATGTTTTTCTTGCAAACAATTTGATCATTTTGCTCGCAACTGCAGTAAGAAGTTTTGCAACTATTTCAAACAACAGGGTCATATCATCTCTGACTGTCTCATGCGTCCTCCCCGAACAACACAATGACCAATCTAGGCATTCCATGCCACTACCAATTCTACAGTTGGTTCTCTCATTGCTGATGCATCTAAAGGTGGTGGTCTACAACCTGAAATGATTCAACAAATGGTACTTTCTGCTCTTTCTGCCTTAGGAATTCAGGATAAGCCTTCTAATGTTTCTCAACCATGGTTTCTTGAGTCTGGTGCATCCAATCACATGACTGGTTCCTCTGAATACTTGGACTATTTATATTCTTATAATGGTAATCAACAAATTCAAATTATTGATGGTAATAAACTTTCTATCACTGATGTTGGTGACATAAACTCTAACTTTTATGAGGTACTTGTATCACCCGGACTTGCCTCCAACTTATTGTCGGTTGGTCAAATGGTGGATAACAATTGTAAGTGTTAATTTTTCTCGTGTTGGTTGTGTTGTGCAGGAGCAAGTGTCGGGGAAGGTGATCGCGAAGGGGTCTAAAGTGGGAAGATTGTTTTGGGTCTAGCTTAGTTCTAGTTGTAACACCCCAATATTACCAAAGGTTTTATAAGTAAAATCAGAGTAATTTAAAATTTCATAAATTCAATACTGAGGCGTCACACCTTCAAAACCAAATCACTTTAAACAGTTTGCTTTAAAGTATAAATCTCGGATACATAGCATCCTCGGAAATCATAAATCGAATCTTAGAAATCAAAAACACCTTCTTTATTAAACCTCCTCATCAAATCATATTTTCATAAAGTATGATTCTTATTCACAAAAGGAATAACAACAAAAGAACAACAACAAGACAACATAAATTTTCCCCCCGAGTGCCACGTATCAGATCGACACCGACTCGACTAATAGCAGCTATAATCTCCGTCTTCATAACCTGCGCGTTACCAATATAAAGGTAACGGCGAAACAAGTAAAGGGTGAGATACTCCAAAACATATAATTAAAGGCATGATAATATATATATATATATATATATATATATATATATATATATATATATAAAAGATATAGAATAATAAATGCATTCCATATCCAAATCTCACTCACTTTAATCAATATATAATAATATAACATATAAATAAACATCATCATCAATATATCAACATCATCACAAAAACAATATAACATCATCATGTTATCATAAAGGGTGTCATCATTCATTTCATGTTCATCAAAAATCATCACCAAACAAAGCATCATATATCATCGCAATTCAACATCATCCATCAATTAAAACCCAACGCCAAACATCTCAAACATAAACATAACCGACTCCATGAGACACGACTATGTTATGCATATGGTACCCGTCGCTTTGTCCATACTTAGGAACATTCAGCATAAAGCCCATCGACGCTTGGCATAAAAACCCTCGTCGCTTGGCATAAAAGCCCTCGTCGCCAATGCAATGTATGTGACTCGACAATAAAAACAACACAACATAAACATCATCATTGCTCATCAAAATTAACATAAATTCCACGTCGCCATATTCATCCACATCAAGATAAACATATCATCGCATCACATGTCATCAAGTATTCGTTAATAAATACACCGTCGCAAACATCACGTTTAATCACACCACATCATTATCAATTTATTCACCAAATTTCTAAGACGGAAAAATTATCAATTTATCCATGTTTGTATCTAAGCATTTCCTTGTTTTCCTTTGATTATTTTTATATTTTATATTGTTTTTCTATTTTATTCTATTTTTGCACTTATTTCATTTTCGTATTTATTTTTCAGCTTTAACAGCTTTCACGGAAACATTTATAACTTGAGCTACAGGAATCGGATTGAGGCGTTTGACCATTCGTTGGAAAGCTAAGAGAAAGAGCTACAACTCTCTTGTTGTGGTCAGAAGCTGATTCGGACTGTAGAAAGGTTGAAAAAGTCGTTGAAGTTGTAGCATTTTTTATATTTAAGTTTTGGGTCATTTGTTTTGGGCCTGGGTTGTGTTTTTGACCCAGTTATGACCCGAATTTGTCCTTGCTATACCTAGCAGCCGCTACAGTAATTTGGGATTACCTTTCATTATTCAGAAAAAAATACTTTTTGTTTTTGACGATTATGATGAGGAACTAAACATCCAGAGTCGATCTAGTGTATTCAAGTTCCAACACTTGATATTATTATAATGTTAATTTCAGTTTAATTCCTTTCAATAATATTTTGTGTTATTGTATGCTTAATTCAATTGCATAAAATATATTGATTCAATTTGGTTGATTGTATGATCCTAACTTAGACTCATCGCGTTTGCTTAATTCGTTGTTGTGTCTGATCAATCATGTTTGCTTAATCCATGAAAATTTATCCCGTTTGCTTAATTCGGACAATAGGATCGTACATCTCACAAACTTCATCGCTTGTCACCGGGTTTGTATCCAAATAGGAATAGACAATCTGCTTCGGTATTAAAATTATAATAATCGATGATAGTAGGAAGAATCAAGATTGACTTATTTTATAATCACTTATTTTAAGCGCTTATTTTCTCGCTTTTCTTAATCGATCACCAAACCAACCCCTAATTTAATTTACCTTCGGTTAGTAATAATCAAGAATCCTTGTGAGACGATTCGAGTCATTGTCGCTATACTACGTTTTCAAAAATTACTCGTTTTGATTCGCGCGCGACAGCGGATCATCAAACATCAATAATCGTCGCGAAAGCGATTCCTAATAACCGGCATTAATCATAATCGTCAACATCGCAATCGGATTGTCCATACGTGCCTTAAATCGACTAAAACGCAATCTGATTCAATTTAACCGTAATTTGGCCTATTTTTGGTCGTTTTGTAAAAACTCGTAATTTCGAAAAACTAACCTCACCACTACGTTCTACACGTCGAATTTAACTAGCACGTCAATTTTCGTTGAATTCGGAGTAACTTGCACCGTCGCCGAAATTACTGAAATCGGAAAATCGAAACATAATCGGGTTCCAAATTTAATCGGTTAACTTATGTCCTAATTATATTTTATTAATACTAACTAGTAGTATGTGGAATTAGGAAATTGGAGAGAAACAGAAGCTGGCTAAAGAAAATTATGCAGAAACTCAATTATGCAGAAACACAGAAACAGCAAAACAGAAAGACAGAAAATCACAAAATTCGTTTTCCTCTTCCATGGTTAAGGGACGTGCGTCCCAGGGGGGTGAAGACTAGGGGACGGGCGCCTTCTAGGCTGGGACGGTCGCCCTCCAAGCTGGGGTGGGCGCCTCCCATGCCATAAATACTCCAATCCATCTTCTTCTCCACGGTTCATTCTACAGGCAGTGTATTTTCTAGTTTTTCTTCATAATTTTCACAGTTTCTATTCTTAAAACTTATTCTTACTAGCCATAGTAATAGAACACCTAGATCAATACTCCTAACTCAACTTTCCTAATTTATTCCAACAATCACACACACAACTCATAAACCACAACATCAATTTTCATCTCAAATCCACAACATATCTATCAAACCCTAACTATAAGAAGTGGAAAATCAAACCCCTTACCTCAAGTGATTGGATGATTGTTGATGATTCAACAACTCCAAACCTCAAGCTCTTGCTCTTGCTCTTCTTCTTCTCCTTCCAAACCCTTTTTTTCTCTTCATGTTCAAGTTTGGCTTTTGGTGTAGGAATGGAAAGAAAAGAGGAAAAATGGTTTATAATGGTGTATTCTTACTAGCCAAGGGTGTAAACCCAATTCTACCAAATTACTCCTCACACCCCTAATTTATTTTATTAATTAACACCTTAATAATATCTAATAATATTAATAACTCAATTAGTTAAACTAATTCTGGGGAATTAAATATCGGTCCGAATAATATTTTATCGAACCGAACGAAATAAAAACCGGACCGAATCGAAACGTCGCCAAATATATTATCAGATATATCGATTAATATAAATATTCTCATCGCAAAATAAATATCGATCGGTAACTCGAAAATATTAATATAACATAATATTAATTAAAACGGGGCGTTACAACTCTCCCCCACTTATAAACTTTTCGTCCTCGAAATTACGACCAAAACGAACAATTCAGGACATGCCTACGCATTCATCCACACAATCCTCGCGCCAATAAAACAACATACAAAAGACACCAAAAACAAGGGCATCACTCTAACCACAACGTCCAGTCAAGAACAACCATGCCGAGATGCAAAGCCCATACAATGCACTCGAAAACCAACTAATCACCCAACAACCAAACCAGTCGCAGACACACCGGTTCACTCGAGAACCAAACAAACAAGATCGATACCATCCTAATGCCTCAACCATGTAATTAGTCACATAATCGAACCGACACCTCGGAAACGAGTCATCAAAGATAGGAACATAAAGTCCTACGACACAACACTGACTCCATCGCTAAAACGAAGACAACAAAAGGGTTATACAAACCAAAACTGAAACAATCAGAATAGGATAGTACCACGCGTGCTACGCAAATACGAAAATTGTGCCTTCATTCACGCATAAGCATGAACTCAAGAATTACACTTACAGTTATCGCTTTCATTCTAGAAAATCATAAGGTCACATCGTCCTTGTAGATTACCAATGTACAACCCTTGAACAATAACAAGTTACTCAAACATAACCAAACTGCGATACACTACTCATTCTAGGGTGTATACTGACGACTTGCGACTATAAATCACTAGTCCAAATTCAACAATCTCGCATACTCGCTAAAAAAAATTCAATGCTCGATATCGAAACCATGCTGCGTCACTTTTACGCATTTGATACCAACCGTAAAACAACTTGGTTAATCCTTAACTTCACAATTACTTAGAATGGATACGTTCGAAGCGTACACCCATCAGGACACCTCGTAACATCAATCTCATCAACTCGAAAAATCACTCTTTCATTCTTGATTGATCCACGTCCATCGATCTCCTAAAATACACGACATAGTTTGACCTTTTCAAATATTGTCCAAATATTCACTTGTGAAACTTCGACGTATACACTTGACTTCAACGAAGTCTTCCCTTATAACGATTCAATTCCCAAAATTTGTATTAAGTAATCACCATCCTCGCACCGTCGCAACGATCAATACACAGGTTTCTTATTCGAAACACCTTTCATAACTTTCAATCTTCCAAAGTGAAAATTCAAACCAAAACACTCTCTCAAGAACTCTACCCATCAACGTCGTCTCATACTACTGTAATTACAAAACAGGTTGGACTTAGAACCATGACATAAATTTTTATTGAACCCAACACGAACACCGTCGTGACCGACTTCAGTCACAAATAGAACATTTTCCTTTATAAAACATCAATCATCTTAAGGTACCTGTGGCTACCAAACCATATCAAAATTCTTTACCGTCAAGACTTATCTTAGTCGTAATCTAATAATCCACCGCGGCCATTAGTATCCGACGAAATCCATATGTTAGTAGTGAACAAATCCTCGATAACCTTCTAAACTTAAATTTCAACAAGTGTCTCCAAACAATCGTGGATCATTCTTCAAAATAACAAATCCTCAAATCAGATATTCTTGGGTCATTAGCGATATCAACTTACTAAACTCAACAACAGACGAAGTCTCTTTATAGATCGTACTCAAACTTGAATTGTCTTCAACAATTCCAATCTCCTCGTTGTTAACATCTGCACCTTTAAGATTTCAAATGAGCACAACCGCATCAAACTCTAACTCACGCGTCCGACAATTTTTTTTTCTTATGAAAACCAAATCGTTCCAAGGTAGCAAGACACTTTTCCAACTCTATGTCGAAATACAACTTAAGTCCAAAATGAAATATCACAATACATCGCACAAGGTTCTTCAGTACTAAACAAGACCAAAAATCAAAGCATTCGCTAAACTTTTCACTGGCCCAAACAAATTCGCTTCCCATTGCGAAGCCCAAATAGCGACTCAACCATCTCAAGTCAAAGTACCCACGATCAATATCAACTTATAAAAAAAAGATCTTCCATCAAACTCACAAAGCTAACCATCCAAAACAAGGAACTTCTAAGCTCTGAAATAACCCCTTGAAGTCTTCTACAAGATACAAAATAAATCTTCGCGGAACTGTCCAAAATATCACCGTCTAAGTCGCTTACTTAAGGCACTCACGTCCAACAGTTCAAAACTCTATCTTTAGAATACTCAACATGCACTGGTCTAACTTCACTACTGATAACGCAAAGCTCGGATGCTTGCTACAATTTCCTTAACTTGATGTGAACCAAATAATATCCATGAACACGAAATAACTCTTGCAGCTACTCATGAGAGTACTGTCTGAACATTTCAAAATCATACCTGACGCATTAGTCGCACTAATGACATCAACAAATACTCGCCAGGATCATATACTATCTTAAAAAGCATTTCTAAACATCTTCAACTCTCACACTAACCCGTAGACAGCCAGACTTCACAGCGATCTCACTAAACACATAGACTCCAAATGACGGATATATCCAACATTAGTCCTTAGAAGTAGATACTTGTCCTCAACATCCACTTTGTTCTGTTGTCTAAAAATGACACACCAACTTAAGCGACCTTTGTGCCTTTCGAACAACACAACTGAAGCACTCCATGGCGACCCTCTCGAACAAACAAACTCTGCTCAAACTAATCCTCAAGTTGACTCTTCAACTCTAACTCAGAAACAAACATCCCTTAAGGATACTTCGAATCACAACTAGTTCCAGAAACTAAATCTATCAAAACTTCACTTCGCACTACGGCGGTAATTCACTCACACCTTCACAATATGCTTCGGAAGAATCACAACAAGAAGTTCGCTTGCCAAAATCTTGTTTCTCACCAAAATCCAAATTCGCCCACAACTCCAGTAACTATGCACCACCTTGTGCTAACTCATCTGCTTCATACACTATTAAGCTGGCAAGACAAGTCTATCCCAACCAACAAAAATCCCGACTACTATCAACAAGAGATTAAGGGTGATCAGTTCCTCAATTTGTCAATAGATAGTCGACAATCATGACGGTGACATAAACCATCTTTACCAAACTACAACAGCGTCATCAAACTTACACTTCAAGTTACCAAAGCGTAACACTGCTCGAGGCTCCATCTATAGCCACAAGCGCCACCAATAAGTAAAACTTCTCCCCTACTTGATTCACACTCATCTCTGCAGACAAATAGTTAGAAACAAGCAAGTAACGACAGTGTTTCACACACATGTCGCATACAACAGGGTTAAACACATTAATAACTTGGTCGACAGACCGACCTGCTCTGATACCACTATTGTAACTCCCCAATATTACCCAAGGTTTTATAAGTAAAATCAGAGTAATTTAAAATTTCATAAATTCAATACTGAGGCGTCACACCTTCAAAACCAAATCACTTTAAACAATTTGCTTTAAAGTATAAATCTCGGATACATAGCATCCTCGGAAATCATAAACCGAATCTTAGAAATCAAAATCACCTTCTTTATTAAACCTCCTCATCAAATCATATTTTCATAAAGTATGATTGTTATTCACAAAAGGAATAACAACAAAAGAACAACAACAAGACAACATAAATTTTCCCCCCGAGTGCCACGTATCAGATCGACACCGACTCGACTAATAGCAGCTATAATCTCCGTCTTCATAACCTGCGCGTTACCAATATAAAGGTAACGGCAAAACAAGTAAAGGGTGAGATACTCCAAAACATATAATTAAAGGCATGATAACATATATATATATATATATATATATATATATATATATATATATATATAGTTATGGAATCATAAAAGATATAGAATAAAAATGCATTCCAACACATATCCAAATCTCACTCACTTTAATCGTCATTATAATGTGTATAATCAATACTTTATCGCCATAACCTCGTCGACATAAATCATCACAACAACACATAAACTTTCACCACTACGAAATCATCACAAGTCAATACGTCACTAATCAACACGGCAATCATAAACAACAACATCAAACAATACTAATAACATAAGCAACAAACCTTGGAGTATAACTCCCATCATGGTTGCCATCAAGGCCGTCCTGGTTGCCATTGTTTTCAGGCCAATCAAATATAACAACACAACATAAACAAAATCATCACAAATTGGCTAAAGCCCCTCGTCGCTTTTGGCATAAAAGCCCATCGTCACAAACATCATCACCTCATATTTGCATTAAGCATTTCATCAAAGTCAAATCATCGCAAAACTTGTCATTTATATTCATCGCATAGTTATCATGAAATTATCAAGTCATATTCATTTCATGTTCATCAGAAAGATCATCACCAAACAAAGCATCATATATCATCGCAATTCAACATCATCCATCAATTAAAACCCAACGCCAAACAACTCAAACATAAACATAACCGACTCCATGAGACACGACTATGTTATGCATGTGGTACCCATCGCTTTGTCTATACTTAGGAACATTCAGCATAAAGCCCATCGTCGCTTGGCATAAAAGCCCTCGTCACCAGTGCAATGTATGTGAGTCGACAATAAAAACAACACAACATAAACATCATCATCGCTCATCAAAATTGACATAAAGTCCATGTCGCCATATTCATCCACATCAAGATAAACATATCATCGCATCGCATGTCATCAAGTATTCGTTAATGAATACACCATCGCAAACATCATGTTTAATCACACCACATCGTTATCAATTTATTCACCAAATTCGTAATACGGAAAAATAGTCAAACATTAATAA
Source organism: Vicia sativa (assembly GCA_021764765.1). Lineage (NCBI taxonomy): Eukaryota > Viridiplantae > Streptophyta > Magnoliopsida > Fabales > Fabaceae > Vicia > Vicia sativa. Next base: position 101,412,894 of record CM038792.1, read on the forward strand.
TCGTCGCGAAAGTCATTCCTAATAACCAGCATTAATCGTAATCGTCAACATCGCAATCGGATTGTCCATACGTGCCTTAAATCGACTAAAACGCAATTCGATTCAATTTAACCGTAATTTGGCCTATTTCGGGTCGTTTCGTAAAAACTCGTAATTTCAAAAAACGAACCTCACCACTACGTTTTACACGTCGAATTTAGCTAGCACGTCATTTTCGTTGAATTCGGAGCAACTTGCTCCGTCGCCGAAATTACCGAAATCGGAAAATCGAAACATAATCGGGTTCCAAATTAAATCGGCTAACTTATGTCCTAATTATATTTTATTAATACTAACTAGTAGTTTGTGGAATTAGGAAATTGGAGAGAAACAGAAGCTGGCTAAAGAAAATTATGCAGAAACTCAATTATGCAGAAACACAGAAACAGCAAAGCAGAAAGACAAAAAATCAAAAAATTCGTTTTCCTCTTCCATGGTTAAAGGACGTGTGTCCCAAGGGGTGAAGGCTAGGGGGCGGGCGCCTTCTTGGCTGGGACGGTCCTCCAAGCTGGGGTGGACGCCTCCCATGCCATAAATACTCCAATCCATCTTCTTCTCCACGGTTCATTCTACAGGCAGTGTATTTTCTGGTTTTTCTATATAATTTTCACAGTTTCTATTCTTAAAACTTATTCTTACTAGCCATAGTAATAGAACACCTAGAGCAATACTCCTAACTCAACTTTCCTAATTTATTCCAACAATCACACACACAACTCATAAACCACAACATCAATTTTCATCTCAAATCCACAACATATCTATCAAACCATAACTATAGGAAGTGGAAAATCAAACCCCTTGCCTCAAGTGATTGGATGATTCTTGATGATTCAACAACTCCAAACCTCAAGCTCTTGCTCTTGCTCTTCTTCATCTCCTTCCAAACCCTTTTTTTCTCTTCATGTTCAAGTTTGGATTTTGGTGTAGGAATGGAAAGAAAAGAGGAAAAATGGTTTATAATGGTGTATTCTTACTAGCCAAGGGTGTAAACCCAATTCTACCAAATTACTCCTCACACCCCTAATTTATTTTATTAATTAACACCTTAATAATATCTAATAATATTATTAACTCAATTAACTAAACTAATTCCGGGGAATTAAATATCGGTCCGAATAATATTTTATCGAACCGAACGGAATAAAAACCGGACCGAATCGAAACGTCGCCAAATATATTATCAGATATATCGATTAATATAAATATTCTCGTCGCAAAATAAATATCGATCGGTAACTCGAAAATATTAATATAATATTAATTAAAACGGGGCGTTACACTAGTCATTTATCTTTTGCTTATAATAATGTTTTGAACTCACCTGAGGATTGGCATAGAAAATTGGGTCATCCCAATTCTGTTGTTTCGTCTCATTTATTTAAAATTGGTTTGTTGGGAAATAAACATGTTTGTACGACTTATGTTTCATGTTCTGTCTGCTAATTAGCTAAAAGTAAAACACTTCATTTTCTGTCAGGTGCTCATCGTACCTCCACTTGTTTTGAGATGATTCATAGTGATGTGTGGGGAATGTCTCCTGCAACATCTCATGCTCACTATAAATATTTTGTCACATTTATTGATGATTACAGTCGTCTTACTTGGATATATTTTCTTAGATCCAAGTCTGAAGTGTTTTCTATGTTTCAAAAGTTTTTGACATATGTTGAAACTCAATTTCAAGAAATTATTTAAAAAAAAATTGATCTGACTCTGGAGGTGACTATATGTCTCATGAGTTTTAGAAGTACCTTCAACAAAAAGGGATCGTGTCTCAACGATCTTGTCCTAATACTCCCCAACAAAATAGGATGGCAGAGCGAAAGAATCGTCATTTATTAGATGCAATGCGCACCTTACTTCTTCAAGCTTTTGTGCCATCCCGATTTTGGGTAGAGGCTCTTTCCACTGTCGTATTCTTGATCAATCGTCTTTCTTCTATAATTATTTATTTTGATTATCCCTTCTTTCGTCTTTTTAAAACTCAACTTGATTATAGTGATTTAATACTTTTGTTTGTGTGTGTTTTGTTCACTTACCTCCATTTGAACAAAATAACTTAGAGCACAATCTGTTCAATGTGAATTTATGGGATATAGTAACTCTTATAAGGGTTTTGTGTGTTATGATGTCTCTAATCACTGCTTTCGAGTTTCTAGGATTGTTACATGTTTTAATAATCAATATATGTTTCATTCTCTTTCTCCTGCCATAAATGATATTGAAATTCTTCCTAATTTTTTTGTTATGCCTCGATCTATAGAATGTTACAAAACAGGAATCACATATGCTAGACGATGCAGAAAACAGGATCCCACTGCCCCTCCCGACACAGATCCATCACCTGATCTTGAACCGGTCGAACCACGACTTTCTGGTTGAATATCTAAAGCCCCATATAGATATTTACCAGACAGGTATAATTCCTCACATACTTTGTAACATCCCAAATTTTAATAGTTATTTATTAATTATATATTATTTATTATTTATCATTTATTATACAAAATCGTTAAGTCGCTCACCTGAGAGAGCTATACGGGTTTATCACCCTAGCCTAAGCCTAAAAAATTTAGTAAATTTCTTAACCCACCTCGTACTCTTCTAACGCACTACGTGAAATTCCAATAATGCCCCTAGAAACCGGAAGTATGCTTCCGGTTATCATCTTATATCATACAAATCAGGTTGAAAAGGGTTGGGTGCAAACCGGAAGTATACTTCCGTTTTTAAACCATGTGTATTTTTTTAATAAAGCGTGTATTTGAGACTGAGCTGAGAATAATTTCTCAATATTTTATTATTTAGTTTGGAACCGGAAATATATTTTCGATTTTAACTCAAATATTTCAAAATACGATACGTATCAGAAGTATATTTCCAATTTTAGATAACATTTTAGAAAATGCATAGGATTAACCCACAAATTTTTATTTAGACACAATCCTTCTATCTAAGATTTTAGGATAATTCTCTTTTGAGGGAACTGGTTTCGCTAACAAAAACAAATGAGAGACATTCTAAAAAAAAAAGTTTCAAGCCAAGCGATCTCTAAAACAAATGAAATTTTAGCAAAACAGGATAACAAGATCTTGTTCTTAAACTTTAGTTATCTCCACCTTCTATTACTTGTCATTGTTTTTTTACACCTGGTAACTAACTACTGCAATTTTTATCTTGCACTACAATCTTCTCTTCTTACATTTACTTTGTACTGCAACTTTAGTTTTTCACTATGCATAACTTCTACTCTAGTTCAGCTCGTTTTCAATAAATTGCTTCACTTCATTCAAAAAATATTTACTACATATATATGTGGCATTATTACCCTGGAGGATGGCGCACGGACCCCAATGTTCATTGATTCAAAGGATGCATGATGTTGTTTTGGAATCTTATGAATATGCTATACATTTGTTCAAACAATGAACCATAGCATTTAGTTACTTACTTGATTCAGCTACTACTTTAAACTTAGGTGAAAAAAAACAATAGTAACACATTTATCATTGTGGTAATTATATATCACTCTTTCAAACTTCTCTATATATAACACTTTCCAAACCATCACTTATACTCACTTCTACATTATACCATAAAAAATTCAAGCTTCACTTGTAGTAGTCATCATGGCTAGTTCTTTAGTTTTAAGGTCTTGTTGTTGTATAATAATGATAATAACTATTTTGTTTATGGTTTTTGGTTTTGGTTATGCTCAACCAACTAGAGCTTTTTTTGTTTTTGGTGATTCGATTGCGGATAATGGCAATAATCATTTCTTAGCAACCACAGCTCGTGCTGACACTCCTCCTTATGGCATTGACTTCCCTTCACATAAAGCCACCGGACGTTTCTCTAATGGCCTAAACATTCCTGACATACTTAGTACGAGTTTAATTTGTTAGACAAATATTATCGAAATTCAAACCCTAGAGATCTCGTAATTAGTACTATTATATGTTTGATTAACAATGCTTAACTCTAGTCTCTCTCTCTCACTCTCATTTGCATGCATTGCCTTGCAGGTGAGCAACTTGGTTTAGAACCAACTCTTCCTTACTTAAGTCCTTTACTAATTGGTGAAAAACTTTTAGTTGGAGCGAATTTCGCGTCTGCGGGGATTGGAATTCTCAATGACACCGGATTTCAATTTGTAAGTGTTAATAAAAAATAATTAGCAAGAAGAATCAAATTATCAAACCCTAAACTCAATTGAAGTTTGATAACATGCTATATATCAAATAATTTTTGGACTTTTGGCAGCTAGAAGTGTTGCACATTGACAAGCAATTGAAGCTGTTTGGTCATTACCAGCAAAGGTTGAGTTTACATATTGGTGAAGAAGAAGCTAAGAAAGTTGTCAACAAAGCACTAGTACTCATCACTCTCGGAGGCAACGATTTCGTCAACAATTATTATTTAGTCCCATTTTCAGCAAGATCTCGCCAATTTTCTCTCCCGGACTATGTCACCTATCTCATTTCCGAGTACAGAAAAATTCTAAGGGTTAGTTACATTCATTTCACAATAAATAGTTTAAATACTAACTTGAAACATGTGCCATTTCATTAAACAACCATGCATGCATGTACAGAAACTTTATGATTTGGGAGCTCGTAAGATTCTCGTAACGGGCACAGGGCCAATAGGCTGTGTGCCAGCTGAGTTAGCCTTGAGAAGCAGAAATGGTGACTGTGATGTGGAACTCGAGCGAGCCGCAGCGTTGTATAATCCACAGCTTATTGAAATGATTAAAGGACTTAACCAAGAGATTGGTTTTGATGCTTTTATTGCTGCAAATGCTCATCAAATGCATATGGATTTTATTACCAACCCTCAAGCTTATGGTATGTGCACCAAATTAATTAATTAGTTATAATTTTTTTATTGAACTTGGTGATAAAATTTGGATCATCAACAGGTTTTGTTACATCAAAGGTAGCATGCTGTGGACAAGGGCCATACAATGGGTTTGGACTTTGTACGCCGCTTTCGAACTTGTGTCCGAATAGAGATCTTTATGCGTTTTGGGATGCATTTCATCCATCTGAGAAAGCTAGTAGACTCATAGTTCAACAGATCTTAACTGGTTCTAATGAGTATATGCATCCTATGAATCTTAGTACTGTCTTGGCCATGGATTAGTTCTGTGGTTTGATTCTAGATTTCTTATAGTTTGAGTCCCTAGTTCCTAGATTGTGTCTCATAAATTGCAATTGCTATGTCTCCAGTAATAAAATGTTGTAGTATTCTTTTTGTTGTCATGTTGTAAGGTTCCTTTGGTGTTTGGAAATATTGGAGAAATTAATTGTGATTGTGTAGCTTTTTGTTTTCATAATTTAATGGTATTGGGGAAGATATTATTGTGTGGGGGTAATGTGGATAATAGTGCATGTGCATGTGATGAACAGGTCAGTCAGGTCATAAATAAACTCATAAATTGTGTAAATAGACTTGTCATGTGGATGGAAACTTTTGAAAAAAATGAAGATATATTGTCCAATGTTGAAGAGTATTGAAAATCTACCAACATACTATTAAGATGTATTGTACCTCTACCAACATATATTAAGCCTTACAAAAAACATTGTGTTAGAACTCTTGAAATAAAACTTGAGTCTGATTCCTGAAAGTAGGAGTGTCAATTTGATTCATTAAACAAAATTCATCATCTCCTTCATCTATTAAAAAATTCGTCAAGTCCGTCCACCATATAAAGAGTATGTTAATGAATTTGACAAAATTCATCCATTTATTTGTATGAATTAATCTAATCCATCCTATTTTCTTACTTTGATAACTATAGAGTACTAAAACAAATATATGTATACAATGTAAAATGGATATTATGTAGAAAAATAGTGTAAACATAGCATAGTTCTTTAAAAAAATATTGTTATGCTACAAACTCGAATATTTAGTCTATAGTAATCATTTAAATTGTGCAAAATAAACAAGAATAAATACTAGAGAAGTTGGTGATGTTCAAGACTTTTGCAAGAAACTATGAAAATTCCAAGTATTGAAGCCCTGGTAGACATATGGCCATAGACAATGCTAATTCATCCTTCTAGATGTCTTTGATTATGATTCATATAGAACCAGAAGTTCTCTCATTCGACCTAGCCGAGGTCATTATGGTAAAAAGGAAAATTAGTTTGTATATCGTAATTGAAGGAACTTTGTATAAAATAGGTCTATTTATCCCTCTGTTGAGATGCCTAGGGAAGAAAGAGGCTTCCTACTCACTTTTGGAAGTACACGAAATGATAGTCGTGCAACACCTAGGTGCTAGGGCATTGGCCAAAAATATTTTGAGAGTAGGGTATTATTGACTGTCTATGACTCAAGACTCTAAGGAGTACGTGAAGAAATATGATCAATGCCAGCAACATTTGGACATTTTTAATGCCTCGTCTGCGAAGCTACATTTATTAACATTACGAAACCTTGTTTTGTAGGTGTAAATCCAAGGTTAGGGTTTATGAGCTCAATTTGTGATAAAATATTGCAAGGTTTAATAACTTGAAGACTAACCACTTCAAGATTTTTGTTTGTGGAAAGAACTAACCGCTTCAATCTACCGTATGAAAAGGAGAGACTAACTGCTTTGATCTACGGTTTGGAATACTCAAACTGCCATATTTCAAAGTCTTGTGGTATTTGGTTGGAGGTCAACCATCTTTCCTTCTATAAGAGGGGTTCATGAGTAATCTGAAGGCTTGGAAAAACACTTAGAAGGGGGGATTGAATAAGTTTTTCTTACTTTTAAATCTTTTACCCAAAACAACAAATAAAATACTCAAGTATTTTTATCCTGGTTCGTTTGAAACTCAAACTACTCCAGTCCACCCGCCAAGGTGATTTCACCTCTCTCAACGAAGACTTAATCCACTATAATCAACGATTACATAGTGCACTACCCAACCGGTGTGACTAACTTCCTCTAAGACTCACTAGTCCTAGTCCTCTCAAGAATTTTGACCCAACTAGTCTTCTCAAGGAACAAACTGCACAACCAACCGTTGTGACTAACACCTCTAAGACTCAACTAGTCCTAGCCCTCTTAAGAATTCTGATCCAAACTGGTCTTCTCAAGGAACAACTATCAGAATGTTAAATTCTGATTGACTGTGTACAATAATGCTTCTAGAAAAGCTATTCTTCACTAAGTGAAGTTTACACAAAATTTAAGCTCAATGAATAGTAAACTAATTTACAAAAGATAATTCTTTGTACTTGCAGCGAGTTTACTTTGGAAATGATTTTTGCAAGCTGTTAGAAGTAGATGTAAGTTGTTCGTATAGAACAGTGTGAATTCTATTTTTCAATTGTTGTCTTTCGTACAGTGCTTGCTTCTTCTTTGAATTTGAATTCCTTAAATAGTACTTCCAGATTCTGTCCGTTGCTAGTAGCGTGTCTTGGATAATGGAAAAAAGTAATTATGGCTTTGCTTAGCTTCACATGACTTGCTTAGCTTTACGTGATTTGCTTGCTAAATATTTCTTGGAAGTTGAACCACTCAAGTATTTCTTTTCTTCGCTCAGTGGGTTTACGTTACTGTTTGGCAAGTTTTATCTTTTAGAAGATAACGTTCATATTGATAATGATCTTCGAAATATTTGCTCATCAGAACTTTTGTTGGTGCTTCCATCAGAAGTTTACTCTTGCCTGCTTCTGTCAGAAGTTACGTTGTTCTTGCTTCTATCAAAGTTGCGTTATGCTTGCTTCTATCAGAAGTTGCGTTGTGCTTGCTTCTATCAGAAGTTGCATTGTTCTTGCTTCTATCAGAAGTTGCGTTGTGCTTTCTTGACCAGAAGTTATATTCTCATCAGAACTTCTAATACTTCATCTTCTGTAAGCCTTGTTATACATCTTCTATTCAGAACATATTGTTGATGCTTTTTATCAGAGGTTCCGCTTAGCTTCCATCAGAAGTTGTATTTTAATCTTTACTTCAAAAGCTTTCTTTGGAGCGTGTCTTCCAAAAGTTCTCGCTCAGAACTTCTAAAGCGTGTTTCTGTCAGCAGTTGCTTTGAGCGTGCTTTGTCCAGAAGTTCTGCTCTTATTAGAACTTCTAACTTCATCTTCTGCTCAGCATGATACATTTTCCATTTTTGCGCTAGAGTCAGAACATCTTCTAAAATAAAACATATACACATCAGAGTATCATATTCATTTATACAAAATTTATTATGCTTGTTATCATCAAAACTTTATTATATATTATTAGAAGCAAACTTTATTCTAAGATAATCTTATTAAAAATTCTCAAATTTATTGAAAACTCTCAAAATCAATTCTTAGAGAAAGGAATGGAGCTATCAATTAAAGAGGTTGAAGCCTAAATTTTAAGGCTTTGAAAATATAGGGAGCCTAAAATTTTGAATCCTAAAATAAGTAGGGGCCTTAAGCTAAAGGGCCATAAAATTCAAGTAATTAATGCCGCGATTTTTCATAAATTTTCTTTTTTAATTTTATTTATAAATATATTTTTGAAAAAAAAATCATTTTTTGTATTTTCAAAACAAAATCGATTTTTAAATTTAAAAAAAAAATTGAATTATTCTATAACAAAAATTAATTTTTTTTAATTTGTGAAAACAAATCGATTTCTTAATTTTGGGAAAAATTAACTATTTTATTATAAAAAAAAATAGACGTTTTATTTCGACAAAAAATCAACTTTTTTATTTTTTTAAATATCGTCTTTTTTTATTTTCAGCAAAAATCGATATTTTTATTTTTGAAAAAATCGACTTCTATATTTTTGATAAAAAATCAAATTTTTTATTTTAGAAATAATTGAATTTGTTAGTCCATTGGCTTAGGTAAATTATATCCTTCTTGCCTTATTAGTCCATTGGTTTTGTCAAGTTTCTTTTATCTATTTCTTGTTTACCTTGTTAGTCCATTTGCTTAGGAAACCCTTGCCTTATTATTTCCTTGGCATAGGTGGGTCTTCTTTTATTTTTAATTTACCTTGTTAGTTCCTTGGCTTAAGTAAACTATGTCCTTATTGCCTTATTAGTCCCTTGGCATTGGCAAGTTTCTTTTATCTATTTTTTATTTATCTTGTTAGTCCATTGGCTAAGGTAAACCCTCTCCTTATTAGTCTCTTAGCATAAGCGGGTCTTCTTTTACTTTATTATTTATCTTGTTAGTCTATTGACTTAGTTAAATTATGTAATTCTTGCCTTATTAGTCCCTTGGCATTGACAAGTTTTTTTATTTCTTGTTTACCTTAATAACCCCTCGACTTAGGTAAACCCTCGCCTTGTTAATCCCTCGATTTAGGCGAGTTTTGTTTTTTATTTATGTTTACCTTGTTAGTCCATTGGCTTAGGTAAACCCTCACCCTATTAATCCCTCAGTTTATGCGAGTTTCTTTCATTTTTTTTCTTACCTTGTTAATCTTATGGTTTAGGTAAGTTTCTTTTTCTTTTTCGGGTTGCCTTGTTAAACCCTTGGTATAGGCACCTCTTACAAATTGTCGCTCTTGATTAAGTCACCATTGTTCTTATTTTGTCATCTAGTTAGTTCATAATCTTTCAATCACCTTTGGTCTGTCCAGAATGCTTCATCCAAAGTCCTACCTCAGGGTTGTTAGGACAAAACAAGACTCGTAGTTGTAAACGTTGAGCAGTGGATGGGTGATTACTCGCATATCCTCAGAAGGTTAGTCCTTCACATAAATTATTTCTTTTCAAAGGCAAATTAGGGGTCCTCGAATATTTTATTATTCTCCATCGCAAACGCACGAAGACTTCGTCTTCTGCACACTTGATTTAAAGGGTAATTAAATAGGGATAATTGTCATGTCCCAAATTTGCCTGTCCATTTTATTGCATTTTAACTATCCAAGTATTTTTGTTTGTTGTGTCTCATAAAGTCTTGATCAAACTTATTGCATTACATTTTGTTTACATCCCTTTATGTCATCCAAAGTCCCTGACTAAGTCACGTGGTCTAGCTAAATGCATTTGAGTCTCTCGTTGTGAATCAAAGTTAACCTATTGACCCCAAAAGTCAAAGGAAGACCCCTTTTGACTTTTTGTTGCTTATTTTCTTTTCTTTTTTCTATTTTTATTTTTTATTTTACTTATAAGTCTAGTGTTGATTATTAATATTAGTATATTATTATTAATTTAACATTAATAATATGTTTTATTAATATTAATGTCATTATTAGTTCTATTGTACTAGGTGTGAATTAAGTATTGAGGTCACCTCTATTCTATTTTTTTAATTATTATTATTACAAATATTATAAATGATATTGTGTTATATCATAATTGATACTATATTATTATTAATATAATAATTGAAGTTACATTATCACTAATATTGGGACTATTATGATTAAAGCATCAATCCAGGTATTGGTGGGTCAACTTTTTTTCGAGTTTTGCTCATTTTTTCAATATCAAAGAGTCAGTTTCTCTTCCCTTTCATTATTATTATTATTAAGTCAATTTAATTAGAATTAGTTGCATCTTTATTTGAGTCAACACATTTTCTATTCATTTATTAATCTAATATATAAAATTAGAATGAGTTGTTATGGGTCACAATTCTAGATGTTTTACATTTTTGAATTGTTTCTACTTTAGGAAATTCTACTATATTATTTATTATAATATTATAATTAATCTATTTTTTAAATTAATTCTATTATTAATCTACTTTAGTTTTTGTGGGACACGATGCTTTGGGCCATGGGAAAATTCAACTATCGCTCACCCTTACCATCCGTCAAATTTCTTTTACATTCCAACCTCGGTTTCTCACAATTCCACTTTCTAAACCTTGATTCCTATATTATCATCAATGGTTTATGTTTTCCATGTAATTTTTTTATTTAAAGGTTTTGTTGTTTTTTTTATTGTTGTATTACCCTCATCAAAGGTATTACCTGGTCCTTCATTTTTCTTCACGGTATTCCACACCCCTTGCAAACCTCTCTCTTCATGAACCCTAATTTTTCACAGGAAGAAAAAGCATTGCATCCGGTGAGAAGAATCCTGAGAAGATGACGACCAGGAAGAACAAGAAGAACAAAGACCATGTTAGTGCAGGTCACGGGCGTATTGGAAAAAATTGAAAGCATCCTAGAGGTTGCGATAACATCGGAGGTATGCACCACCACCGAATCCTCTATCCCTTTCTCTTTTCCCTTCAAACCCTAACGGGTACCGCAGATCCATTCAGTATGTTAAAGATTTATTCATTGATTATGGTAAACTCATCACCTTTCTTTTTCAAATTTGTTTCGATAAACTTTCAATTTCGTTTTCTTTTACGTTTTATTTATAGTTTTCGCCATCTGAATCCAATTTAGGTTTTACTTATGGTGTTGACAGTGAATGATTTTGTCGATGATGGTAGCGAAAATCGGAACAGAAAGATCTCTTGACGGTGAATGATACTTTGTCTTATTTTCCCGTCAATATATCAATGTATGGTGCTTTGATCACAGTTGATATCAAGATCAGTTGTTTGTTAAAGTTTTGTGTTCTTCATTATTTTCTTTTTAGTTGTGGTTGAAATTATTGTTTCCATTCATTTTGCAGATAAAAGATGAAGTTATCCAAACCTTGAACTAGGTAGGTTATATACATCCCCCACGGTAACTCAGACTGACAAATCGTTGTTTCATCTAATTCAATTCCAAGCTATGGTGATTCCTCATCCTTCTTTTACGCTTACAGGTTCATGTTCCCATACCATATTTTCTCCAGGTCATTCGATTGTTATGATGTCTACTGTTTTTGCCTCAACAATGGAGGTATATGTTTCTATTTCCTAGAATAAGATTGAGATTTGGTCATATTTTCAAAAGTCGTTATGAAACTATTGTTCATTGTTGGCGTTATTCACTTTTGTGTTATGCTTACTCTTCCTCATTTGTGCCATGGTCTTAGATTCTTAATTTTCAAGTTCTGTTTTTTTCTAATTCTGCTTTTTCAGTTCTTATCTTCGAAGTTGGCCTGCCGTGTATTGGCTTTTGGTGTACTTTTTATGCTTTAAGTTTTTGCTCTATCTAGTTCTGTAATGTTTCTTTCTTATAACAAACTCTCTGCAATCATCATTTTTTATGTTTATTAATAGTTCAGAGTTTATGTCAATCTAATTGAGCTATTAATTAGTCACACTTTTTATTTTTTGTTAGTCCCTGCACCTCAATTGGGGATCCTTCTAAAAGATTTTGGACAATGGGATATGTAAGTGGTGATCAATATGATGTAGGTTTATCGCTTATAGAGGATGGATAATTGGTGGTTAGTGTTCTTATATCTCCTAACTACCCTATCGGAAAGGATTGGTTTAGATATATGAATAGTTGTCATAGGATTATATCCAAATTGATTCCTTTAACATTTGAAACATAGAATGAAGGTTGTGTAGTGGCTAGGTGAACTGTCTAGCTAATAGCAGTGTATTTCACCTAAATCTTTAACTTATTTTGCTTATTATTTTTTTCTACATATAGGTCTCTCTCTTCAGTTGCTGAAAAATGGTTATGATACCTGAAATTCCTGGCAGCAGATACGTAATGTCACAGAGAATGTTATGACACAGTATCTGACACTCTGTTAATAATTCACACAATTAATTGAAACAGCAGTAAAGAACACAATCAATTGTTTACCCAGTTCAGTGTGTAACTACACCTGCGTCTGGGGGCTACCAAGCCAGGGAGGAAATTCACTATTAGTAGTATTAATTCAGGAATAAACCAACCAGTTTATCTCCTTCACTTAAAGCCTACCCAATGCAACTTCAATCTAAGTCCTACTTAGACCTGAGTTCCTACTCACTCCCCCTCAATCACAGCAGTGATATAAACCTATTATTTAATAGAATTGTGAAGACACTCTTCAATAAACATACTTGATTTGCTTCAAAGCTTTAATCAAGAGACACAACACTCGTGCTTCAAAGCTTTGAGTGATAAACAACCCTTACAACCAAATCCTAGTCCAAGGCACTTATCCAATGATAATTGCTTGGCTCACAAGAGTAACTAGAATACACAAATAAACAACCTGCTAGATCTTTAATACAGTCCAAAAGCGTAGCAGCAGAATAAGGGTTCTTTGCCTATTATAGAAGCAGTCATATTACTTCAGTTTTGGGCTTCCATAATTATAGCTAGGGTTCACTTAATTTAACCTAAAGACTTGGTCTTTTTAACAAACCAATTTAGGGTTAACTAAGATTAACCACAGAGCCACGTGAGCATGTGATCCAATTACATTAATTCATAACAAACAGTTCAACAGAAATCCTGAAAACTCTCAGGAAAAAGAATCTGCAGAACAGCAAATGTCACACAAAATGTCATAACATTGTTTATGACATCAGTCATTCTTCTACGATTTCCAAAGAAAGCAACTAACTCCTAACTGAAATTGAATTAATCTTCTTCTGCATAATTTATCTTCAACTCTGAATGTCATGACATCAGTCAAGACATTGACATAAACTAGTTTTACCAAAAATTAAGGCCAACATAAAAACACTTACAAACTCCCCTTTTGGTAAATTTTTGGCTAAAACAAACTAAGCTATCAGAGCACCCATGCAGCAGAAATAATTAACCAGTCTAAGCTAACTAAGCTAAATAACCAGAATTAACAAAGATAAATTCTACCCACAATTGCCCAACAATTGCCCATAAATTCATAAATTCTTCTCCCCCTTTTTAGCCACAAAGGGGCCAAAGGTGCCATTACATAAACCCAGAATTCATTATATAAATAACACTATGCCATAAATGACCTACGAAAGCGCTTTTTTTGGGCTTTAAAAGCGCCGAGGTGGTGCGCTAAAGGTTTTAGTTTCAGAAAGCGCCTCGTAGGCCTACCTATGAAAGCGCTTTTTGGTAAATAGGTAGGCCTACGAGAGCGCTTTTTTCTGAAAAAGCGCTTTCATAGGTGAATTCCGAATGCGTGTCAGGCAATCTAAAGTAGGCCTATGAGAGCGCTTTTTTTCCAGAAAAAAGCGCTCTCGTAGGCAAGCCTATGAGAGCGCTTTTTTCTTAAAAGCGCTTTCATAGGTTTTCTACTGAAAAATCTAAAATTTAAAAAATTTCTAAACCTGCATTTTTTTGCAGCAAACCTGTAATTCCTAAACCGGTATTTTACAATCTAATCTAGAAATACCAATATATATTAGTTTTAATCCAAATACCAAATGTAATTCAAATACCAAATATTATATACAAATACCATTATAATCAATTCATATCCAAAATATATATACACCATGGTAATTCAATATTAACTTGTTTTTAAACGTAACAAAATACACCCTAAGAAATCAGTTATATAACACTAAGTAAATCAATCCTAATGTACATATATATCCAAGGTCCTGATCCTGCAATATGAACATAATAACACGGTCAGTGTTGTATACACAAAACAATATATTCATAATTAACCAATTTTCACACAACAATGTATTCGTACCTTATTATAAGATTCTTAGCTCAATAAAATATTGGCACAACTCCTCTTTGAGTTCTTCCAATTGACGTGGTGAGTAATATGGACAATTGTATTGATCAAAATACTACATTACAAAACAAAATATATGCATGATTTAGTTTAATGTAATAAATTATATGCAAAATCCGATAAGTAATAAAACAAAGTATAAATCCATACCGTGATTGGAATCTCGATTTCATTCATTTGAATGATTTTTTTTATAAACTTCAAAACGAAGTATCCGCAATCTATGCCGTTTTGTTGTTGAGGGCACTACATAGAAAAACAAATAAGATTATACACATCTATTGTTTTATCAAGTAGCATAAATATTATAAGCAAAATTGTTGAAATTTATATACATACTTTGATCCAATTAATGTTGTTTGATTTAGACCGTGGTACCCGTGCTTCCCTTTGACATCGGAATACTTGTATTGAACTGAGAAAATTAAAATATTTATTTAGAACAATGACATAGAAATAATTAAATATATAAACACAAACGAATATTTAGAATAATGTCACTTACGTATCAATCACTAGCTTCATTTCCGGATAATTTGTCCAATCACCGCCAACCAATTCGTGTAATAGACCACTTCTTTTATGGGATTGATAATAAGCAACAACCAGTGACATCTATAAATTAAAGCAACAATTTAGAAGCGAATTTTAATGTAAAAAATACAAATATTAAAAGGAGCTTATAATGAAAATCTAACCAGATTATACGGCAAAAGATACAAGCTCTCAGACGGCATTGTCATGAATCTTTCGACCAAGTGTTCTCTTATCAATCGGTTCCCTAGAAATTGTGGCTCCGCTGACACGGGAGGAAGACACGAAACGGAATCTATTTGACAATTGATTCCCGCGCATCAATTTGTCAAATAACATCCTTAAATAAAAACATAATTAATATTAGACTATTTCAATTAAATGTTTAAAAAAAATGTTCAACCAATTAAATAATATATTGATCGGGTTACCGGATGTATGAGTGCATCACACTGATGCCTAACTCTCAATGATGAAAGATTTGTTCCATGTCCTCTAATCCAATTGTTTCGGTACATGGAAAACCAAAGACAATTTCATCCACATCGATTTGACGAATTCTATCATTCATCAAATCTGATGTGCCAACTAGTGTCTCCGCAACGCCGATATCTAGGCACAAATTTACGGACAGAACCTTCTTCTTAGGTGGAACCCTACTAACTCTCCGCTCACCGTGGATCGATCTTGAGAAGGTACCTTAAAAATCATATAGAATTATGTAAGATACAAAGTTATGCGTTTTTATTCGATCATAAATGAAACACTTTAAAAGTACTGTTTTGCGATGCAATAGACTGCGCAAAATCCCTTTATCCTTAGATGCGGGTTTTGTAGGAGTCTAAAATTACTATGTAAAAATTCAGTCGAATCACGTTGAATACTTAAAGATTCATAATGGTTTTCAACATACCGATCATCTATGAAGATGAGGTCGATGGCCATGCCACAAAGATCCCATCATCTCGCAGAATGTGGTCTCCGAACAATGTCAGGTACCGGTAGCAATGCATTCATATCTAAAACAACATCAACCGATACCTTCATGTGGCCATCCGGGAGAGGTCTATGGTGAATTAAATCTCCCAAGGTGTTGTGCACTTTTCCCTTGCCAACTACCCGATAAGTCGGAGACGCTAGATACAGCTAACAACATGAAATGCCCTAAACCAATAATAACTGTTAGACTTCCTTTAATGTTGACAATAATAACCGTTATTATTATACTTTCTCTAAATATAATGGATTATCATCTTAATTACCTCGGGAAATTTATGTTGACAGTTGATACTAGCCTTGTCACTAGTTTCTTTCAACCGTGAACCGCTCCTTTCTTGCCATATATCTCTCTTTGTCCCTCTGCAGTTCACGGACTTGTGCTTGTAAATCCTGCAATGTTTGCATCACTTCTGCATTGCTAGGATTTCTTTTTCTTGGATTGTTATACAGAGAGGTAGGAGTCACACCATGACCTATACCCCTCACTCGTCCCGGATACTCAGCAACACATAGTGCTAGACTTAGTACGCTCCTGATATTCGGGTCATCACCCGTGGATACCGATTGCAATATAGTCTCCTGTAATTCATTTAAATATCGATAATTAAAGACACAACGTTAATTATATATTAATTAAAGACATAATGGTATACTTACAGACTCATCATAAACATGTTGCAGATCGGGGTTAACAACTCGATCTTTGCCAACACGAGCTTCCTTCCACAGCACATGTGCAGGTAGTGATGTTTCGTCACTTGCGTCTCTTCCAACTACGCATTGTTACAAATAATAAAATCATCAATACACATTGAGAGAATTAATAAGATCATAGAATTGAGATTTACTTACAATTTTTTCCTGTAAGCGTGCATATCCCAAACGACCTTTTTTATATGGATATGCGGGTTTTGACGCTCTCTCGCGATTTACAGCACTCACTTTCTTGAAATTCTCGTCTCTTCTTTGGCCCACAAAAGCAACCTATTCTTCGGGTGTAATGAAGCTCTCATATTTCTTTGGTCGTTCAGGATCCTCTTCAACAAAATTTCCTTCATCGTCTTTAAGAAACTTATTTGTCAAAAATGTTCTCCACCCTCTATGTCTTTTTCCGGCCAAGCCCATTATATACTTTTTGCGGGCATCTTCAATGTTAAAAGACCTCTACAAAAAAACATACGCATAGAGGGTGTTAGTATATGTAATTTAAAAACAATTTTTTCGTCAAAATAAAGCAAATAACAACAACCATATATGATACCTTTATCTCGGTCCAAATTCTTTCTTTAGCCTCATCTAACTCTCCTTTTTTCCATCTAGGAGTGGTGACCGGAATGTGCATACGAACAAGCGTACCGATGTAGCTTGTCAGCTTTGCAGAATTAGACCCAATTAGTTGGTCATCATTATTCCAATCTACATTATACATAATACCTCTATCTCTATCACAGATGATTCCCCGCATGATAGTTATGCCTCGTGTGATGTCCTTATCTGAAGTATCTTGTGGAACATTATCTTGTGGAACATCTCCTTGTGGAACATTTTCTGAATTATCTTGGTTACTAGCCATTTGACCTGTAATAAAGAAAAATTAAATTAAATTAAATTAAATGACATGTATAAAATTCCATAAAGCAAAAAAATGAAATGACGTATATTTAAATTTTATTGGATGATATAGGCTATATATATTATACTATAATGAAAAAAATGAAATGATATAGGCTATATATATTATACTATAATGAAAAAAAAATGAAATGGCATATATATACATTTTATTGAATGACATTGTCTATAATTATATATACTATTACCTTTTTCACTAACATCTCTTTCTTTTCTTGGTAGGAATATGTTCTACTCGTCTTAACAACGCGGACGGTTGGATTGATCCAAATACCCTCATTATGATCATTTCTAATGCATGATTCATTCTCATTTTGATCATTTCGGTAAAAGATTCAATGTCAACACCAGATCGCCTTGATCTCCAATCTTTTCATCAATTACTTTGTTAGAGAAAAGCACTATAGACCATTTCGCACTTGTCGGATCGCTGACATAGAACACTTGTTTAGCTTGAGAGGCTAGAATGAAAGGCTCATCTTTGTACCCATACTGTTAAGATCCACTTGCAAAAATCCCGACTTATCCATCCGTATACCATTATTATTTTCAACCCACTTGCAACCGAATATAGGAATCAAATTTCGTAATCAAAGACCCAAATGCTCGATAACCCCAAAATACGATGATTTGCAAATTTCGGTTTAAGTCCTTCACACTAGATATGTGCATTGCTTGCTACCAAGGTGACACCACTATTTTGCATAGTACTTTATCATCTTGTTCTTTGGTATAAAATGTGTATCCATTAATTGCGATGCGCTATAAGAAAACGCAACCAAACTTGGACCATATGCTAAACATCTCAACCTTTCACATCGAGGCGGATCCGATACTTTGAATAAATATGTTCCTTAAACCATGTTATGAAACTTGATTGTGCTTCGACAATCCAATTCTCATTTCTATTCGAATTTAAACCTCAAGAACACCCTTGTGTATTTCAACATACGGCTCAACCTCAATCTCATTGTGCAACATACAAATGCACTTGATCCTGCTCGACCCTTGATCACACAACTTTATTTCCAATTAGCTTCTTACCTTCTTTTTTTCCACAACATGAGATTTGGGAGTCCAATTGATTGAACATTTGACAAATATTCAAGAAAACTCAACCGCTTCTTCAACAATGTATCTTTCGGCAATACAACCCTCCGTCAACCGATTTTCACATACCCTTTTAATATTTTCATGTAACGCTCACAGGTACATCCATCTCATATAAGTGGTCCGCACAATTGTGTCTCTTTCACAAGATGAACGACAAGATGAACCATTATGTCAAAAACGAGGGAGGAAAATACATTTCAAGCTCACACAAAGTAACAACTATTTCTTTTTGTAATGTTGGTAAGATCTCGTGATCGATCACCTTCGCAAATTGACTTGAAGAAAAACACAATTTAGTTATTGCGCTTACCTTTTCCGCGTAATAGAACGATACCTATCGGTAAAATGTTCCATTATAACATGGCAATCATGCGCTTTAAACTCTTTAACTTGAGGTCTTTCATAGACACAAGTCTTCTAATATCGATGAGTAGCCCTCCGAACTTTAACTTCACTCGAAACTTACACAATATTTTTTCTCCTTTCTAGATAGAGTGTAAACAAGCAGTGGTAGGTATGTTCGTTCCTTTCTTCACGGGTCCCAATTCGCTTATTCTCATGTCTACCATGTCCTCCCTTGCTTTAAGGCCATCCTTAGACTTCCCTTTTATATTGAGTAACGTATCAATAACATCACAAATACATTTTTTCAATATGCATCACATCAAGAAAATGTCTTACGACAAAGATTTCCAATATGGCAATTCAAAAAATCGACCTCTTCTTCCACCCACCGTGACAACTTTATGTGCAAAAGGCTTGCCAAACCGAATATTCACATCTTTCACCTTTTCAAAATTTGATCTCCGTCAATCCAAAGCTCGTTGTTCGGTATTCCATTGAACGCTTTTCTCCATCCACGATATTGATGTTTAGAAGTTAAGAATCTACGATGACCGAGAAAGACATTCTTCTGACAAAGTTTCAATCGCATGGTATCAGTTCCGTCTTCACAAACAGGACACGCTTTTTCACCTTTAATGCTATACCCGGATAGATTTCCGTATGCTGGAAAATCGTTAATTGTTCCAAACAACATCATAAACCATCATAAACCTCCACACCGTTCTCCCACAAAATCTTCAAATCTTCGATTAATGGTTCCAAGTATACGTCTATGTCATTTCCTGGTTGTTTAGGCCCAGAAATTAACATAGATAGCATCATGTACTTACGCTTCATACATAGCCATGGAGGTAGGTTATAAATCATAAGAATCACAGGCCATGTGCTATGAGAGATACTTTGAATACCGTGTGGATTCATTCCATCAGTAGACAATGCCAAGCGAAGGTTTCTTGCTTCTTTTCCAAATTCAGGATAATCATTATCAATTTTCATCCACTATGGAGAATCTGCCGGATGTCGAAATTTTCCATCAATAATTCTTTCATCTAAATGCCAAGTCAAGTGTCTTGAATCGGTTTCACTACGATACATCCGTCTAACTCTCGGGATTATAGGAAAATACCATAAGACTTTTGCCGGAGACAACTTTTTCTTATATCGAGGGGCACCGCATTTAGGATACTCATTTAACGATGCATACTCGTTTCGAAACAAAACGCAATCTTTTGGACACGCATGTATCTTATCATAGCTCATGCCAATAGAGTACAACATCTTTTTGGCCTCATACGTTCGATTGGGAAGAACATTATCCTCTGGTAGCATATCTTTCATAAGGGCTAATAACTCTGTGAAACTTTTATCCGACCATCCATTGCCGGGCTTTTAAGTTGTACAACTTTAACACCGCAGACAATCTTGTAAATTTTGTACAACCATTATACAACGGTTTCTCTACATCGCTTACCAACCTCTCAAACATTTTGGGACAATCGTTAAGATCTTCTTCAAGCGCTTCTGCAATTTCTTCGATTCGATCATAATCGTATGTATCTGTGCAATCATCATTTGAAACATAGGTCCTCTTATCCCCCGATTCAACATTCCCGTTACTTTTCTCACCATGCATATTCCAACATGTATAACTCCTATCAATTCCATACCGAATTAAATGCGATGCCAACTGAGCTGCGTCAACCATGTTCCCATAATAGCAATACAAACAGGGACATGTCATTCGACTGGGGTCTTTGGCGTGCGCAATAGAAAACTTAACAAACTCGGAAACACCATTCTCGTAGTCTTTCGACAATCGATTGGAATACATCCATGTCTTATCCATATCAACTAATTAGTGCACAAAATAGTATACTGCGTCAAAACGCAAAGTATACACGGAATGAATCCGTATCAAGAAAACGCAACATACGAAAGACAATTTAAGACAAATTCATCACAATATATACCAGTAATTTGAGGAAGAAAGTTACCTCTCTCAGATGTTTCGAACTCTAAGAAACGCGGAGAATGAGCGTCGTACGTCGAACTAGGCCGGGAAACGCTGCAAATTCATAGAAAATAAAACTTATAACTCAGTCAAAAATCGTTTACCAACCCAAGAAACGACCATTTGTCCTTTAAAACACCTTCAGAGCAAGCATTGCCAAAAATGTCAACAAATGAACATGAGTTATTGAATATTGAGGTCGTTGCATTTTCTAACCTTCTTTTTTTTTCATTTATTCATTTCACTTTTAATAGCTAAATGTATTTATATTTTTCCTGAGATGTATTTGTTAATACTTAAGGTACAAACTTAGGTTCTCAAAGTACATATGAACTGTGAAGGGTGTAGGCCAAAGTCAAGAAAGTACTTAAAAAGTTGAAGGTAAAACTAATATGAACAAAGGAAGGGTGTAGGCCAAAGTCAAGAAAGTACTTAAAATTTAACTCATATTTTCGCTTTATAATTATCATCTTTAAGAAGTTATAGAACCATTGTGTATCATCTTCAAAAGTTAGCCAAATTGGGTAAACATGCGAAATTTGGAATGAAGATTACAACCAAGAACACATGGATGATGAGAATAAAGTCGAGGACAACGATCAAGAATATATAATGAATGACACGGTGCGTTTGAAAATCGGTATATGATTCCAACGCTCTATGGTGAAGATATTATCGATCAACATTTGGCAAAGAACACCACCATTGTTTTTGAAAGTTTTAACAATAGAGCAAATTTTCGGAGAATACGGAATTAATTACTATGGCTTATGGAATCAAGACAGCCACATAACATCTTTGGAGTGTCATCAACTACAAACAATCCAGAGTAACCAATATTAAACATATGTAGCACAACAAGTAAATGCGCGTAAGTTTCTTCCTCAGATCATAATGTTGGTGTTTTCCAACAAGAATCCAAACATATACTAACAAAGATTATCTATCCCTAGAAATACTCGATAATGGAAGAAGAAATCGAACAGAACATGTATAACTAATAGGAACAGAACATGCATAACTAAACGGTCAAATAACGGAATGATAATGGAAGAAGAAGAAACTTACCAAGATGGACAAGAACATAGTGAACGGCGGCGACGACTGAAGAAGAGGGAAGAACGACGCCGACGATGGAAGACGAAGCAGAATGGGATTGGAAACGCAACAATGGGACGAACACGAACAGGAACAGGAACGGAATGCAAGGAAGACGAACAATAACGGCGACAAACAAACGAACAGGAACAGGAACGGCGGCAGGAATGAGAGAAACGAATCAGTAATGGAAGAAGAAATGAAAAGACAAAGAAATGAACAAATGAGGGCAAATTTCGATTTAGGATATTTAATTTAATTATAAAACAACCTACAAAAGCGCTTTTAAAAGCGCTTTCTAAGACCCATATATGAGAGCGTTTCGAGGTAAAAGCGCCAGATGTCCCGATATAAGAGCGCTTTAGAAAGCGCCAGAAGTCCACATATTAAAGCGCCAAAAGCTTCATAACCACCTATAAGAGCTTTCAAAAGCCCTTCAGAGGTTAGATATTTCAAATGCCTATGAAAGCGCTTTTTGAAAAGCGCTTAAGGAACCTATAAAAGCGCTTTTTGCTTAAGCGAATTTTTTTTAAAGCCTACGAAAGCGCTTTCTCTTAAAAGCGCTTTCGTAGATGCGCTGTCAAAACTTACTTTTGTTGTAGTGTAAGTAGCAGCAGAGTTAAATTATACGTCCAAGATATGAAGTACAAAATTCCAGAATCAGACAGAAGCAAAAACATCAACAAAAACAACAACAAGCATAAGCAACAGCAGCACATGTGATCAAGTACTTTCTTCTCCTGAAGAAGCACTGTGGTAAGTAGCCTCCTCTGAACTACTTGCAACACCAGCCTCTTGATCTCCATCAGCATCTTCAGTCAAATCATCAGCAGCATTATCCTCAGCTATCCCTTCATCCTCAACCTCAGTGTCTTTTTCCTTCTCCAAGGTAGAGATTAGTTGCTCTAGAGTTTGCTTCCTTGCTTCCAGTTCCCTGCAAGTCTCCTTGAGCACAACAATGACACCATCTTTCTGTGAGTTAGCTTTGACATTTGATGTCTCAGCAGATGTCATGACAATGTCTGGGACATGTTTCCCTTGAAATAATTTGTAGTGGAAGCCAAGAGCAGGAGCTCTTTTACAAGCAGAATCTCTATCTACCAGGATGTCAGGGTATTGGTCAGTTATAATACCACACAAGAGAGGGGAAAAGGCTATTGGACCTTTGATAGCATAGTTGTCTGCATGTTTTAATGTTTGCTCAAAGATATAAGTCCCATAATCAAACTTTGCTTTTGTTCCAACAGCAAAAATAAATCTTCTTAGGCCAATGGAGATGGTGGACTTGTGATTTATGGGAACCCAGTTGGCTGCACCTATCTTGTGTAGAATTGCAAACTTGACACTCAGTTTGCTAGCAGTTAATTTTCCCTTCAATGGCCATTGTTTCACTTGCTTTGCAGTGATGGTTTGACAGACTTGGTTATCTGTTTCTTCAAGCTCAGGTTGAGCATCATCAGACCTTCCCAAATATTTGTTGATTACACTTGGGGAAAACTTCACTTTTCTTCTTCTTACAAACACAGTTTTAAAATCTACTGACCTTCCATCAGCACAACCACTAGTCAAATTAACAATGAACTCCTTCACCAAAATATCATAACAGTTTGAAAATTTGACCACAGTTTTCATTAGCCCAGCTTCCTTGATCAGGTCCATAACATCCTTGCATTCAAGGGCACTCCTATTCAGCTCCCTTTCTAATGCAATCCTTTTCAGACATACATATTTCCACCTGCTAGCACTCTCTGGATGGTGGAAAGAGATGTTATCAATAGCCACTTCAGGTACTTTGAGCAGTTTTCCAAGAGAAGGTTTCTTTCTAAGTGGAATGTCTGTGACATTCTCTTCAACATTAAAATCTGAATCCTCTTCAGACTCTGAGGGTTCAGGAACCTTTATTTTCTTGATGATTGGAGTTATCTTTGATCTTGAGATACCCCCAACAGACTTCACTCTACCCTTCCCTTTGGAAGTTCCAGCCTTTTTGTCTTGTTCAACCTTTTCTCCAGCCTTGCTTTCAGCCCTGGGAGTCTTATGAACAGTTTCAGCAACCTTCTCCTTGGAAGGACTTTGAGTAGTATTCTGCTTCCCTTTCCTATTCATCATTCTCTTAGCAATGCTAGGGTTAACATTAGCAATAAGGTCATTATCAGAGAATTCTTCATCAAGATCAATGACAGGAGGCTCAACATTCTGACCAGTGGTTCTCTCTAGAGATTTTTCCAGGTTGTCAGCAACAGGTTTCTCAGGAGATTCTTCAAGAATTCCATCAGAAGAGTTCTCTGGAGACTTCTCCATGTTCTCATCAGCAGGTTTTTCAGGGGACTTAACAGTGGTGTCATCAACAACAATATCAGGGGATTTATCAGAAGGGTCATTAATAGGATTCTCAGGGGATTTCCTAACATTGTCATCAGATGTCTTGACATTCTGTGTGACATCTGGATCAGTTACTAAATTAGGGCTAGCAGATTCTTGATTCAAAGGAATAGAAACCCCAGGAACAGAATGATTCTCATTCAGAATCCTAGTAACTATTCTAGCTATGGCTTGATGAACATATCTAGAACCCTCCCTATTAGCTATCTCAGGAGGAACAGAGGAATATGGTCCAGTAGTCTTACCAGATGGAGAGACTTGAGAACTTCTTGCATGTCTGGTACGAAGTTTCTTGACCCTTCCAGGATCAGTTGCCATGGCACGTAGGGGAGTAACCTCCAGAATCTCAGTCTGCATTGTTTCTGCGTTTGCCCTAAACCCAGAATCAGTGGGAGAGGGAGAACCAGCTTCCTTTGATGATGAAGATGATGATGACATGTTTTGTTGAGACATTTTGAGAGAAAACGAAAATACTTGACAGGAAGTTTGAGAGTTTCTGTTGAGGGAATGGAATGTGATACATTCAAATGGAAAAATTGGGATATATATATGACCCTTCCTCTTCTTAAATTTTTGAAAAGAGAGAGGGAAATAATTAATTAGCCCAATCACAATTAAATTAATTAAAATGTCTCTTTCTTCCCTTGTTGTAAGCAATATTAATAGCTACAACTCTTCATATTGACAAATACCCAACTTGCCCCTTAAATTCTCAAACTGACTAGCATCAAGAGCCTTAGTAAAAAATGTCAGCCAGTTGAAGTTCAGTGGCTACATGCTCCAATTTAATCACCTTCTCTTCCACAAGATCTCTGATGAAGTGATGTCTACTGTCAATATGTTTAGTCCTGCTGTGCTGAATAGGATTCTTAGAAATATTAATAGCACTCAGGTTGTCACAGTACAATGTCATGACATCCTGTGTGACATTGTACTCAGTCAGCATCTGCTTCATCCAGACCATTTGAGAACAACTTCTACCAGCTGCTATGTATTCAGCTTCAGCAGTAGATAAAGACACACAGTTTTGCTTCTTGTTGAACCAAGAAACAAGATTGTTTCCCAAAAAGAAGCATCCTCCAGAAGTGCTTTTTCTATCATCAACACTACCTGACCAATCAGCATCACAATAGCCAGACAAAATTGGTTCACATCCATGAGAATACAGCATACCATAATTGTATGTTCCACTTACATACTTCATAATTCTTTTCACCTGGTTGATGTGACTTACTTTAGGTTCAGCCTGGTACCTTGCACACAATCCAACAGCAAAGGCAATGTCAGGTCTGCTAGCTGTTAAATACAGTAGACTTCCTATCATGCTTCTGTACAGGCTTTGATCTACATTTGTCCCACTTGTGTCTTTGGACAATTTAGATGAGTAGGTGCAGGTGTCCTTTTATGACTGGCATTTTCCATCCCAAATTTCTTGACAACATTCTTTGCATATTTTCTTTGAGAGAGGAAGGTTGAGTCTTCCATCTGTGTGACTTGTAGTCCAAGAAAGTAAGTCAATTCTCCCATGAGATTCATTTCAAACTCAGCTTGCATTTGGTTGGCAAAATGTCTCACCATTTTGTCTGACATTTCTCCAAACACTATGTCATCAACATAAATTTGAGCCACCATTATCTTTCCTCCTTCATCCTTGACAAAGAGAGTTTTATCCAAACCTCATTTCCTGTATCCTTTATCAGTGAGGAATTTTGTCAACCTTTCATACCAAGCTCTAGGAGCTTGTTTCAGACCATATAGAGCTTTCCTCAATTTGTAAACATGATCAGGAAAATTAGGATCCACAAATCCTTTAGGTTGTTCCACATATACTTCCTCATTTAAGTATCCATTTAGGAAGGCACTTTTCACATCCATCTGAAACAGCTTGAATTTCAGAATGCAAGCAACTCCTAGTAGCAACTGATTGATTCCACCGCCACGGAGCAAAAGTCTCATCAAAATCAACTCCTTCAACTTGAGTGTATCCTTGAGCAACAAGCCTTGCCTTATTCCTGGTGACAACCCCTTCTGCATCTGACTTGTTCTTGTAGATCCACTTTGTGCCAATGATGTTTGTTCCTTCTGGTCTAGGAACTAACTCTCATACTTCATGCTGTTTGAACTGGTTCAATTCATCTTGCATTGCTCCAATCCAATATTCATCAGTCAAAGCCTCCTTAACATTCTTTGGTTCAATCTTAGACACAAAACAAGAGTTTGAGATGATTTCTCTAGATCTTGTAATGACTCCACTATTAGGATCTCCTATGATGAGTTCCTTTGGATGATCTTTCCAATTCGATGGAAGGATCTTTATTGGCTTCCTCTGTTCGACTTTGGTGAAGTAGGGATAGGCACATCATCCTTATTAGACACTTGAGGATGTCTCAAATAATGTCTCAACATCATATGGGACATTTGTTTCCTCATGGTGATCATTAACTATGACATTTAAAGACTCCATCATAACTTTGGTCCTGGAATTGAATACTCTATATGGTCTCATTGCTTGTAGAGTATCCTAAAAATTCCTTCATCACTTTTAGAGTCCATCTTTCTCCTTTGTTCACGATCCGTCGAATATAGCATTTGCTCCCAAACACATGGAAATACTTCACAAGAGGTTTTCTTCCTTTCCATATTTCATACGGTGGAGGATGTTCCTTTCTCAAGGTGACCTGTGGACATAACAGTTGTATTCATAGCTTCAAAAATGAATAGGAAGCTTCTTAGCATGTATCATTGCTCGCGATTCGTATGGTTCTGTTCTTCCTTTCCACAACTCCATTTTGTTGAGGAGTTATAGGTGAGGAGAACTCATGATTGATTCCTTCTGAGGAACAGAACTCATCAAACTTGATATTCTCAAATTCCTTTCCATGATCACTTATGATTCTGACAATGCATCCTTCTTTTTCTCTTTGAAGTCTCTTGCATAATTCTTTAAAAATGTCAAAAACATCATATTTTTCCCTGATGAAGTTTATCCAGGTAATTCTGGAAAAATCATCCACAACCACATAAGCATATCTTTTTCCACCAAGACTTTCAACCTGCATAGGGCCCATCAGATCCATGTGCAAAAGTTCTAGCACCTTAGAGGTGGTCATATGTCTTGACATTGGGTGTGACATTCTGGTTTGCTTTCCAACCTGACACTCACCACAAACTCTCCCTTCATCAATGTGAAGTTTTGGAATTCCTCTAACAGCCTCCATGGATATGATCTTTTTCATCCCTCTAAGATGTAAATGACCAAGTTTTTGGTGCCACAGTTTCACTTCCTTTTCTTCTTTGCCTGTAGTGCACACAGAAGAATAGTTAGTGTCCTCAGGCTCCCATAGGTAACAGTTGTCCTTTGATCTGACTCCTCTCATAACAACTTCTTGTTTTTCATTGATTACAAGACATTCAAACTTGGTGAAGTTGACCTTGAATCCCATATCACATAGTTGACTAATGCTTATGAGATTGGCAGTCAAACCATTTACCAGTAACACTTCATTTAGGTTTGGAACTCCAGAGCAGTCCAAGTTTCCAACACCTTTGATTTCTCCTTTAGCTCCATCTCCAAAAGTAACAAAACTAGTTGTATGAGGTTTGACATACTTCAGAAGGTTCTTGATTCCAGTCATATGCTTAGAACATCCACTGTCAAAGTACCAGTATTCCTTGGCAGAAACTCTAAGGGAGGTGTGAGCTATCAAGGTTGCAGTCTTCTTCTTCCACTGTTGAGTATATGGTACCTTGTTGGTCTTAGGTTTGACATAAGGGATCTGATTAGGATATCCATATAGCCTGTAGCAAAATGGCTTTATGTGCCCAAACCTTCCACAATAATGACATCTCCATCTTTGAAACTTTTTCTTCATGTTTCTCTGATCTTAATGTTGAGCCCTATGTTGTGACATCTGCTTTGACATAGGTTTATCAGGTCTGTTCTTCTTCTTGTTATCAGCAAATTTCTTTGCAACCACATACCGAACGGACACATTTCGCCCTATGTTGTGACATCTACTTTGACATTGGTTTGCAGCCCTGTTCTTCTTCTTGTCACCAGCAGTTTCTTTGCCACATATCCTGCACCATGCATATTTCCTGCATTTTGTCCAATTTGAAGGATCTCCTCCAACTTATCAGTTCCAGTTGTCAGCATCTTGACAGAGTAAGTCATCTGATCAAGTTTGGAATTCAACACTATAACTTCACTATTGAGATGACTTATAGTAGCGTGTTCCATTCTTTTCACCTCCAACTTCACATTCTCGCCCAACTTTACAATTAGCTTTTTGTTTCTCATTTTGTGACATACTTCAGACTTCGATACGCCTTGTAAGTGTCGCAAGTTCTTCAAATGTCACTTCCTCATCACGAATCATTGTCGAGTTACAAACTCCAGAGAGAGCAGTAACTAGTTTGGCAGATTCTTCTTCAGAGTCACTTCCTGAGTCACCATCAGACCAAGTGACAGCCATTCCTTTCTTCTATTTCTTTAGAAAGGTAGGACATTCAGCTCGAATGTGCCTATATCCTTCACACCCATGGCACTGGATTCCTCTACTTTGACTTCCCTTTTCTTCAGACTTGGATCTTCTGTTGGAGTCATAAGTTCTACTAATGTCAGATGGGATGTTCTTGACATTGGACCTTGACTTTGGGTCAATTCTCTTGATGAGTTTGTTGAACTGTGTCATACCCCAAAATTTTCCCTCCTACTTCTCAAGACATCCCATACATCCATGCTCAAGGATTCCTCAAGGGTTGACCAGACAAACCCTCTCCTAGACAATCAACCCAAACTAGGGTTTGGCAATCCTCAGATCAAGATGGACTTACAACATCTCTAATGTTCATCATGCCTCCTCATATGCTTCAAAGATTCTCCATGTCAAGTTTCAAGCCTCACAAGTCAAGGTTCCTCAGACAATTGCTCAGATGGTTGAAAATCAATTGTATTGGACAAAAAGTCAACCGTGGTCAACATACAGTCAAACTTCATGATTTTTGGTCAACAGCCATATTTTGAAGTGATATCCATCATTTGATCAAGGGTTGATCATGATTCATCAAGAAAACTCAAGATTTGATCAAAAGTCAAACTTTCCAAATTAGGGTTTTCTAGAGAAAAGTCAACTAAACTTTGACTGAGCATAACTTCTTCATACTTTCTCAAAAAAATTTCCACCACCTCTCATTTTGAAGGAAATTCAATTCTCTACAACTTCATGTCTCACAAGAATGTTCAAAAAATGCTTCATTTGGAAGGTATGGATCAAAATATTACAGGTCCTTTTCAAAGTCAACAAAAAGTCAACTTTTTGTTTTGAATATTTATTGAGCATGGAAACTCCAATTGAGATGAAACCAAATAGGTTGGTTAGAGGACACTTAGAGCTTTCTAAAAAGTCCACGAACACCCAAAAATATGGAAAATTGAGCAAAATACACCTTGCACAAGTTTGGCATTTTTGAAGAAGTGCACAAAGAGAAATACTTGTGAAAATCCAACATTTTGCAAATGGGCCTAGTTTTTCTTCATTCAAACTTGTTCCTTAGACAATTTGGAACATCCAAGCCCAATGCCACGAATTTTAGCTTTATTTTTCTATTTAATTTGGATTTTATTCATTTAAATACAAATTAAATTAAGAAATAAGGTATAAAATCAAAATTAAATGCAAGATTGATTTTTCTCTCATGCTTGAGGTCCAAGTAACTCACACAAGCTGGCAAATTTCGAAATTTGCATAGATTTGGCAAGAATTTGATTGAAATTTGATCAAAAAAGGAAGATTTGATTTCATACAAAATCAAATATTTTCTACATTCATTGATCATTATTTGCTCTTGAATTCAGACCTAAATCCATCCACTATAAATATACAATGCCTACACAACAAAAAAGAACAGAAAAATTGCCTCAAGAACCCTAACCTAAAGTCAAAAAAACCCTGCACTACAAGCAACTTGCAGTCTTGGTTTTAGCTCGTTTCAATTGATTTTAAGCCTTCCATTGCATTCCTTGGTGTCTTTAGAATCGATCCAGACTTTTACATCATTCAAAAACGTCAAGAATCAAGCAATCCGGTTTTGGTTTGTTCTTATTTTTTTTCAAAATCGAATTCTGTTTATCATGCATTTTTAACATGCTTTGATGTTTGATTTGTGTTTAGCTTGAAGTTTGCAAGCTATCTGGACAATCAAATTGCATTTTCATGGCCTGAATCGAAATATGCCATGTTTAGGGTTTTCTGGTTCGAATTAAGGACTCTCTAAATAGGATAAATTGGACGAAACCGATACCACCATCGTGCTCAGAATGAAATTTCTAATCGAACCATGGCTTTAGATTTCATTTATATTGCTTGTGCTGGATTTTTGATGTTTGCAGGGGCCTTAGCGTCGACTTTGGCCGACGCAAACTTCCCAGAAATTCAAACGAAGAAGATGATGTTCTTCGCGCGTGAATTTGAATTCGAGCGCTTTCATTTAAAACAATTGCCTGCTTTCATAAACACGTGGACGCCTAGCTCATTGGTCGTGGCTGCAGAAGCAGGGACCGAGTTCAATCCCACCATGGCATTTGTTTTTACAAGTTAGAAAAACTAACATATTTTTTTTCTATTTTCTATTTTTCTTTAATATTTTCATGTTAATTTAATTTATCTTTAATATTTTTTATCATGCATTTAAAAAACACCAAAAATATTTATTCTTTGCATAATCATCAGAAAAATACTTATTTAATTTTTAAAATTAAAATTATTATTTTTGCATCCATATTTAATTTAATTGCTAATTAATCATTTAAATGGCTTTTAATTGTTTTTTTAATTATCAAATCAACTCCAAAAATTACCAAAAAATTATTTTATCATATTAATGTCATTATTAACATAAAAACGTTTTCTCATTCAAAAATACTTATTTTTACTAACATTTTTCTCTTATGCAATTTTCTTCCGTTTTCCCGATTTTGTATCTGTTCACAGGTTGTACCGTTTCAGACGATTTTTATTGCTTTTCTTTTCCAATTATGTAACTGCCTATGGAATGTAATAGTTTAATTAGGGCTTTTATTTTCCACACTTTCAATTATGTATCTGCCCCAAAGCCATGTAATAGCGTAGGACTTTACTTTCCGCACTTTACATTTTCGCAATTTAATTTCCGCACCCTATAAACTGCTAGTAATTAGGCGTGTATGGCAAGATAAAATTGGACATAGATCACTCATAATTTTCAAAGATAATATATCTGAATTGACACACTCTTTCACACATGCACCCCTTAGGGTAATTCTCTCTCGTTGCCTTACGAATTCAAATGGTCAAGTCCCTCGAACGTAGAGGTATCCTAGCACCGTTGCCTTCAAAACAAATCATCATAGTCCCTTCGATACAAAGATCATAGACCCACGATGTCGCCTACGAATACATGATCTTGACCCTCGATTGTCGCCTACGAAAAATGATGATAGTCCCTTCGAATGTGCTAGGATACTTCCTACAAGTTGCCTTCTATGACCATCTGATATCCCTTCGAATGTCCCTTCTACATCCAACGAATAGGGTTACCTACCAACTAATGGTAT
Organism: Vicia sativa; assembly: GCA_021764765.1. Taxonomy (NCBI): domain Eukaryota; kingdom Viridiplantae; phylum Streptophyta; class Magnoliopsida; order Fabales; family Fabaceae; genus Vicia; species Vicia sativa. The sequence goes on from CM038792.1 coordinate 101,445,169, forward strand.
GGATAGCACTATTCTAAAGGAAAGTAAAATAACACGAAAGTGATCATTCTGAGTAGGTAATAAGACTTTTAGTTGCTTGCTCAAACAAAATACTTTTCACACCACACACTTTTGTCAAAGTTCAAACTCTTTTCAAAACGAAACATTTCCGAACACTTTGTATACATTCCTACATGAATCATTACAAAGTCAAAGCGAAATGCCTTTTCAAAACATTTTTGTCAAACACACAGAAAGCACTTTTTGAAAATGATCTAAGAGCAACTAAGAGCCCGTAGAAAACTACGGATGGAAAGGGGTGCTAATACCTTCCTTTTTCATAACCTTCTCCCTTACTCAGAATCTAATGAAGGTCTTTTTCTGTACTTTTTACCTTCCCTTAATTGGATAAAATAAAAGTCGGTGGCGACTCTTGCTATCCGCACATTTGCGATACAAAAATCTCAAAGTCAGTTCACCGTATTACAAACTGCCTTCCAAGCATAGCTATTGCTTCTGAGATCTTCTCTTCATCATCTTCCTTGCTTTCATCTTCAGTATTGGATACAAGGGCTATGTTCTTGTTTTTCTTGTCAACATTGTCACTGATCCTCATCTCAAATGTCTGAAGTGATCCAATAAGTCCATCCACCTTCAAGTTGCAGATATCTTGGGCTTCCTCTGTAGCAGTCACCTTCATTGCAAACCTCTTAGGCAAGGATCTGAGAATCTTTCTCACTAGCTTTTCTTCTGACATCTTCTCTCCCAATGCTCCTGAGGTGTTGGCAATCTCCAAGATGTTCATGTGAAACTCATGAATGGTTTCATCTTCCTTCATCTTCAGATTCTCAAATTTGGTAGTGAGCATCTGAAGTCTTGACATTTTCACCTTGGATGTACCCTCATGAGTGGTTTTGAGAGTGTCCCAAACATCCTTGGCCAGATCACACTGATGTACAAGTCTGAAAATATTTCTGTCAATTCCATTGAACAAGGCATTCAATGCTTTAGAGTTGCCCAGTGCTAGCTCTTCTTCTTCTTTGCTCCATTCTTCTTCAAGTTTTAGGCTAGTAGTCCCATCTTTCTCAAGCTTAGTGGGATGTTTCCATCCTCTGTCAGCAGCTCTCCAAGCCTTGTTATCCAGTGATTTTAAAAATGCAACCATACGAGGTTTCCAGTAATCATAGTTAGATCCATCCAGAATAGGTGGTATACTCCCAAATCATCCTTCCTTGTCCATAGCGCCAGAAAATAATATCCCTAGATCTCACCCAGAAATAACAGGTAGGGTGCCTGCTCTGATGCCAGTTGAAATTCCTGGCAGTAGATACGTAATGTCACAGAGAATGTTATGACACCGTATCTGACACTCTGTTAACAATTCACACATTTAATTGAAACAGCAGTAAAGAACACAATCAATTGTTTACCCAGTTCAGTGTGTAACTACACCTACATCTGGGGGCTACCAAGCCAGGGAGGAAATTCACTATTAGTAGTATTAATTCAGGAATAAACCAACCAGTTTATCTCCTTCACTTAAAGCCTACCCAATGCAACTTCAATCTAAGTCCTACTTAGACCTGAGTTCCTACTCACTCCCCCTCAATCACAGCAGTGATATAAACCTTTTGTTTAATAGAATTGTGAAGACACTCTTCAATAAACATACTTGATTTGCTTCAAAGCTTTAATCAAGAGACACAACACTCGTGCTTCAAAGCTTTGAGTGATAAACAACCCTTACAACCAAATCCTAGTCCAAGGCACTTATCCAATGATAATTGCTTGGCTCACAAGAGTAACTAGAATACACAAATAAACAACCTGCTAGATCTTTAATACAGTCCAAAAGCGTAGCAGCAGAATAAGGGTTCTTTGCCTATTATAGAAGCAGTCATATTACTTCAGTTTTGGGCTTCCATAATTATAGCTAGGGTTCACTTAATTTAACCTAAAGACTTGGTCTTTTTAACAAACCAATTTAGGGTTAACTAAGATTAACCACAGAGCCACGTGAGCATGTGATCCAATTACATTAATTCATAACAAACAGCTCAACAGAAATCCTAAAAACTCTCAGGAAAAAGAATCTGCAGAACAGCAAATGTCACACAGAATGTCATAACATTGTTTATGACATCAGTCATTCTTCTGCAGATTTCCAGCAAAGCAGCTAACTCCCAATCTGAGTTGTACTTGAATTAATCTTCTTCTGCAAAATTTATCTTCAACTCTGAATGTCATGACATCAGTCAAGACATTGACATAAACTAGTTTTACCATAAATTAAGGCCAACATAAAAACACTTACAATACCATCAAAGATTTTCTAGTAAGTCTGCTCATGCTAAAAATATTAATTACCGACGAAAAGATGAAATTGGCTTCTAACAATTTTATAATTATTCAATCTGATTTTTTTTCTTTTGTGATATTTGATCTAATATCTTTAATCGCTGGATTTATTTACAATTGGAGGCGGAGGTGGTGTAATGATATTGTGAATGATGTTGCTGAATTGGGAGGAGCAATAGTTGAAATTGTTAATGGTAGTGACTAGGAACTAATGATGTCTTACATTATTGAACGTATTGTTTTAGTTCTTCATGTCAACAATTATCTTATGACTTCTGCAAAGAAAGATATGCTCAGCGTGTTGGTACTGTCACTCCTGTTTACTTGGCCTGTTCGTGAATGTCTTGCTGCTGAGGGAAATTACTATCCATTTTTTTATTGGTAAATTACTATCCATTTTTCTGTTGCATGATATGTTAAGTCTTCCTTATTTGGACTGATTATGTTTCTTACCCTGAAATTTTCAACCATTTTTTCCAGGTTAATCTCTATTAAGGGTCTTATGTATTGTGGCTCATAACAGATTACCACAGGGGTTTCCGGGGATCCATAACTTCATTTTCTGATTTTGCGGTATTGTTTATTTTCTGGTTGTTCTTTGTACATTTGTTTGAATTGGGTATCTTTGGTTTAGTGTTTAGGTTAATTTTTGAAGTGAAGGATTTGTATTTTAAGGAAATTGAATGTAGCTTTTTAGTTGCATAGTTAAGATAACCATCACTTATGTGGTTTTAGGTTTTGTTTGAAATGGTTTAATTGTGTTTCTCTATAGGCAAACATAAATGCTAGACTGTTCAAGAGGGCTGATTAAAAAAATTATGACATAATGTTTGTAAGTTGTTTTCAACTTAAGCTCTCCATGATAGCTCCACTTATCATTTATAAGAAAATAGTTATATGACACAAGTGTTTATTTTATAAACATTTAAGTTGTTTATCCAATGAGAGACTCAGTAGATGTCATACAAGGATTGTAGCATACTGTTTCTTTTTTCTTTGCATTAATTCATTTCTGCAGTGATTATTTGTGGCATTAATAAGGAGTTTTTGATTGGAAGGTTTTTGATGGGCATAACTGAAAATCAACTGCTATTAAGATCAGATACTCTAAGTAAATGTCATCTCTAAACCCATGTCTAGCATTCAAAAACTAACAGATAATTATCCTAGGTAAGAATCTAAGCAGTCTATGTCTAGCAAAACTCAAATCCCTAACATAGAGTAAAAACCTAAGACAATTACCAACACATATTCGTAAAGCAGACTTTATACAATGCCATAGGCGACAAATATACATGTGTTTAGAGTAAATATACAAACATAACCAACAAAAGAGAAATACATAGAGAAGAGAATAGATAAACCACTCATTTACACCGATTTGTCAATGCCTATCGAAGAGCAATCCACCTCCAATCATCCATGAGCAAGACCCTTATGTTGTTTTCTAAGCTAATCTATCAAAAACTATAAAGGTGATGGAATTTGGGAGCAAAAATCCAACCCAAAAACCATAAAACACAAAAATGAAATGAAATGAAACTATATACAAAATTTGTCTCGCAGCCACCGCCCGACGCCCCAAAAGTACTGCCCGACGCTGCCTCTTTATTACTTGGCCCACGATGCTCCATATCTGCAACTGGGCAAAATATCTCAACACCGCCTGACGACCGAAATCGTCGCCCGACGCTGCTTCTCTTTATCGCCCAGCAAGCTGTTGGCGAGCCAAAGTCAGGAGCTACTGGATTTTGTCAATGTTGCACCGCTCCCTTCACCGCCTGACGAGCTTTCAGTGCTGAGAACGTCATGTCTTCGCCACCTCACCGTCCGACGGTGGACACCAGAAAAGCAACTTTTGTTGCTTTCTCTACACAACTTAGAATGACTTCTTCTTTGCCTTATTCTTCCAAAAATTCAATTTGGAGATTTTATTCCTATTGCTCTAATCATGCTCAAATACCTACAAAATATACACAAAACTAATCAATTGATACAATATATACACAAAATGCAATAAAACGTATTTACAACAAAAAGCGGGGTTATTCAACGATATTCAAAATAAAAGAATAGATAAGTGCCACAAAACATATGTACAAGATAACTACATTTTAGCACTTATCAGACTCTCTCCCGAAGCTCTTAAACCAGTGCCCTGGGCTTCAAAGCTCATGGGCCTCTCTCCAATTCATTTTCACACACCCCTTTTACTTAGCTAGAACAAAATAGTCCCCCTGACTTATTTTATTTTATTTTTAAAGTTTGTTTTACTAATTATTGTTTCACCTTTATTTGAGTTTTCTTTAGTTCAACATTAGCTCTAATTTTATTTAAATTTAGGACTAGGTTAATCTAATTTTAGGTTTAATTATAGGCTTAATTCAAACCTTTGGTTAATAATTTTTTATTTTATTTCAAAAATCATCTTTGTAGTTATCAATTAACATCTTAAAATACATGTAATTTCTTCATGGAAAAATTCAATTTCCTTTTAGCGTTGGGTTAAATTAGCTAACCTACTCAAAACACTTTTCTTCTACTAACATAATTCAAATCAAAAATATTTTCAAAAAGCCTTCGATCTGGTCCATTAAACGACTAACATAATTCAAATCAAAAATATTTTTAAAAAGCATTCGATCTGGTCCATTAAACGCAAACTAGAAATAAGCTATAAGTCTCCATCGTGTGAGCACACATATGTTTATTGTGTAAGTATGAAATACGCCTAAAAGGGGGGTGAATTAGGACTATAAAAAATTTATAGGTTCTATAAATTCTTGTTACAATATTTTATGGTTTATTGTATGAAAATATATGAGTGTTATTTATTTTCTGGTTAAGGTTTTGATAAAAGCAAAAATGCGGGAAAGTAAAGAACACAAGGATGTATCCTAGTTCCCCTCACAGATCGAGAGTACTCCAGTCTCCTTTCAACACGAAAGAGATTTCACTATAGTTAGAATTATTGTACATCCTATTCACACCAATGGTGATGCTTACTATCTAACCTATAGAGAGATACAAGGATCTTAAAACATTTAAGATCTAAAACACTAAGTGCAAGAAGAACAATTCTCTTCAATGCACAACTTGCTTCCAACAATCCTGGACAAAAATGTTACAACAAGTATATTTGATTTTTACAAGAGTTTGAATGAAGTTGAATAATGAATCAATCACTTGATTGATCTTCTCTTTCAACATGATAATTCTCAATAGTATAGAAGTGCTCAAAGGAATGTATATGATGCTGAAATTTTCTAAATGTCTTTGATAAAGAATGCAGAAATTTTCAATAAAAATTATGATATCAAGCAAGAACACTTTTGATTGAAATAGAGAGAATAAATAGTTTGAAAATCATAATGAAAGAGGTCAATTTGAAATTTGAAAATATATGGTTTATATAGCACCTTAATGCCTCTTTGAAGGTGTATACAATGATAAAAATATGCCATGACAAAAAGGTGCAAGTCCAAATTCGTGCATGTAATTTTTCAAAGCACTTTGGCACTGGTTTAGTGATGTAACCGGTTACTTCAATGTGGTAACCGGTTACATTGTTGTAACGTTAAAAAAAATTCAAAAATTTTGTTCAGGTAATCAGTTACTTGGCTGAAGTAACCGGTTACTTTACTGAAAGTTTGCCAAAAATATTTAATTTTGATTCTGGAAAAGTTGAGGTAACCGGTTACACTAAGAAAATTTTGTCTAAAAACTTTAGCAAAATTTATGTAACCAATGTCAATCATTTGTAAAACTTATTTATGCATATGTATGAAAATAAATGCACTTCTTGAGCACTAACATATACTAAGGCATGAATTGGAAGCTTGTACCATAAATCATGAAGATTATCCATAGCCTTTGAAAGTGTAATCTTGATTCAATGCCTTAGAGATATTTTGATCATCCTTCTTTGATCTTATGCATTTTTTCCTCATCAAAACTTAGAGTATTTAGAGAAACTTGATTTTACATATCGTTCAGAGGTGACTTAACATTAATCCATAAATAAAAGTTAACCAAACCCTATGAACTACGTAGGCTCTGATTTCATCTTTTTATGCATATATAGGCATAAGGTGCAAAGCCTTAGTAAGTCCATTAATCACTAACATTTAGTGTAGTTGTTTGTCCCTTATAAATAGTTAAAATCAAATTAAGTAAGAAATAATAATGCAAACACCTAGTAATCCTAATATTAGAGAAGGTTCTTCTTGAATACAAGGTAGGTGGGAGGTTCCTAACACATTCCCCTCGCTTAACTGACTTCTGAAATCCTTGACTTGGTTACAACGACCGCTTTATCTTTCCATTTAGAGTTTTCAAGTTACCTTCCATGTCCTTAGGACAAATAAATAATGGTGGTGACTTCATTCAATTTAAGTTTTTAAGAACATAAAAAGATTTTGAAAATTTTATCGTTGAATTATAAAATAATCGAACATTTATATTGAATATGTAATAGTTTAACATTGATGAATTTTTTAAAATTTGATAGACATATATTTTTATATAATAATACAAATTAAAATGTATAATTATATATATTATGCAGATATAGGGAGGGTGGAAACTAAGGTACCAATACCCACACCCATACTCGCTAATTTTAATGGGTTATTATCTAAGTTCGTGCTCGTATCCATTTTTGCGTGTTTTTACCCTACCCGTTATAGGTAATTTTGTGGGTGTCAATTGGAGATGCGTAAAATTGGTAGCCGTATATTCTTCTTCGAGTGAGATCAATATAGTAATTTATGGTTTTCATATCATAGAAATTTGATCATGAAATTCGTATAAATCAAAAGTCAATTCTCACAAATGGCACCACTATTTCGTGAAGGAGTCATAAACTTGTAGTGAATCAAAGAAATGGAGTTTTGGTACGACGTAGAGTGGGTGGGACTAGAATGTTATCAGTTCAACGCCCAAATCAGTGAATGAGAAAGAAAAGAATAAAGTAAATTATGATTAGCACATACATTGGGTCTCAGCGTCTCGCGTGTGATTCTTTATATATGAAGGGAGTTTTATCCCTTGCTTTTTGACGTGGAGCATGAGGAACTGTCGAATGATATCCAAGAGTGAATAATCGTCTGTGGTGTGCAACCAATATGAGTCTTCAAGCAATGGATATACAGTACCTTCAAGATTTTATGACTTCTAACTGATGATTGAGTCTCTTCATTTTGGGGCCTTTGGTATGCCTGAAACAAATACCAATTTGGATTAAAAGAGTTTAAGAAGGTGGGGGCGACAACTATGTTTAGGTAGGAAGGATTTAATCCCACCTTTTTTTTACCATTAGTATCCGGTCTATTGGACCGCCTAATCTGATTTGGAGTCAGTTCTAGCATCTAGTAGTTTTAGTTCTCTCTTAATCGCAGTTGCGGGAGATTAAATTGTGATCCTCTCTATCATATTTAATGTCAATCACTACTGAACCAACTAACGATCGGTAGTTTAAAACCATCATTCGTCCAGGTAAGATACTTTGTTTGCATGTTCATATCACACTAACTAAACATTTATTTGTATTATAGATTTGATCAAAATTTTCATTAACCTGACCCTTTTTTTTTACAATTGACCTAAAGCCTTCTTAAACAACAGTTATCTTTGAAATTTGCTACACACTACATTAAAAATATCCATTTTTATTATGAAAAGTTTGGTACAAAATCAATAAAGATGAAACCAAATACATAAGTCTAAAAAGAACATTGAAACTAAGGCTTGTGAAAATAACATTTCTCCAAAACATTAATCCCAATCTCTATTTAAGCTTAGAGACAAAGTGAGAAACGAAACATGCTACAAGTATCAAATTATGAATTGTCCTACGTTTTCATATGGAAAATCCTAAAACAAAATCTAAACCAAATGAAATTGCCAAATAATGCAACAATTAGTTACACTTTTGAGTAAATGTCACTACTAAAAAAGTATGAATTCTACCGACATTATATCAAACAATTTTTGCTTCAATTTGTCAGGTATAACCTCACTAATCACACCACCTTAATATTAATTACAATTAAACAGTTAATCTGTCATTAATTACACATAAATGCAAATGCAACTAACAATACTTTGTGTAATTTGTCAAAACATTCATTTTCAAAATGTGACAACATCCAATTTTCATTCACAATGACACATGAATCAACAATTATTAAAACCATTTTTCTCCTAGCAATACTCACTCAACTCAAATGATCATGGCTAATTTTCTTGTTTTCACATCCTACATTGTTGTAATTTTGGGTGTATCAAATGGTTATTATATCAATGGCGTCGATGCGGCTCGCCCGTTTTTCGTGTTTGGAGATTCACTCGTCGATAATGGCAACAACAATTTCTTGGCCACATTGGCTCGAGCCGATGCTCCGCCTTATGGAATTGATTATCCGACCGGCAGGCCCACCGGACGTTTCTCTAATGGCTTAAACATTCCTGATTTAATCAGTTGCGTAAATTAATTCATTAATTTCTTATATTTGTATTCTTGTGTTTTGTAAATTAATTAACTTGTATATTTTTGTGATATTTATAGGTAAAGAGCTTGGATCAGAACCCACATTGCCATATTTAAGTCCTAATCTCAGTGGCAAAAAATTGCTTGTTGGTGCCAACTTTGCTTCTGCTGGTGTTGGAATTCTCAATGACACTGGATTTCACTTTGTATGTCAAAATTTAAAAGTTTATAGCATTTATTTTAATTTTGAAATTATATAGTCTTACTATATATATCATCATGTATTTTGCAGATTGAAATAATCAGAATGCACAAACAATTAGATCTTTTTGAAGAATACCAGAAAAAGTTAAGTGCTTTTATTGGAGAAAAAGAAGCTATAAAATTAATAAATGGAGCATTAGTACTAATCTCATGTGGTGGTAATGATTTTGTCAATAACTACTTTCTGGTATCTAACTCCCTAAGATCGCGCCAGTATGATTTACCAAAGTTCGTCAACTATCTGATCACCGAGTACAAGAAGATTTTACGGGTAATTTTCAAAATATATATGATTTGTATAAGTTTTTTCTTTAAAAAATCATAATGTTACAAAATTTTATGTGATTATTTTAGAGGCTATATCATCTTGGAGCGCGTAGGGTGGTGGTGACAGGAACGGGTCAAATGGGCTGCGTTCCAGCTGAACTAGCCCTTCGAGGAGGTCCAAATGACGCATGCTCAGCTGAGTTAGAGCGCGCTTCGTCTTTATATAATCAGCAACTTTTTCAGATGATTATGGAACTCAACCGGGAAATCAGTTCTGATGTCTTCGTCGTGGTTACCATGATTGCGATGGTCGATTTTCAAAATGGTATGTGAATATATTAATAGAACAACTTATTTTTGGCACTGAAAAGTTGATTTTGAAACTGAAGTAGTGAAATTGTGAATGTAGAATTTGTTGAAACAAAAGAAGCATGTTGTGGTCAAGGACCCTATAATGGGATTGGATTATGCACATTGGCATCAAACATATGTCAAAACCGTGAAGACTATTTGTTTTGGGATTCATTCCATCCATCAGAAAAAGCCAACAAGTTGATTGTTAAGAAAATTATGACAGCTTCCACAGAATTCATATTTCCAATGAATCTCAGTACCATTTTGGCTTTGGATTCCAAGATCAACAATATTGTCTAGTTAAACCTACAAGAAAAAATATATTTTAATGATGTATGTCTAATTGTCTATTTGTTTTGTTATATGTATTGGAACTTAATTAATAACTATTGTTATATAACTTGCATATGTTGCTTTGTATTGAATAACGAATGTCCTTTATAATAAAATAATGTTTTCGTTTGTCCTCAATTTCTTGTTTTGAATCTTCATTCCTTCATTTAAGAGTAAATCATTTAGTCTGGACTGAAGGAACTTGACGTCACTTGATCAGAAAAATGTCACTCCAAAAAATATATCTTAAGGATTAAAAGATCGTTTTATGCAAACATAGTTTCTCTTGAACGAAGGAGTTGAACCTCGCTTCATCTAGAGGAATATAATACGAGTTGTTCTAGGATGTAGGAAGATGAAAACATATAAAGTATGTTTTTCAAGATTTTAAACCTCAGTCTCTAGATTAAAAGCTCTTGAGAAAAAGTTACACAACAACAGATCACATAAAAAAGATTCTAAGCAGTCTACCAAGAAGATTTGTGATCCAAAGTTATATTTATTCAAGACAGAATAAATATCTTAGGAAGATTACTCTTATAGAATCATAAGTTTCGTTCAGAGTCATGAGATTGAATTTAAAGATGAACCAAGGAAGAAGTTAAAGTTTATTTGTTTTGTTGTGGAACCACAATTAATCGGAGAATGTTGGTTGCCATGAGTAATGACGTACATGAGTCTCCTACGCGGTGAAGAGAGAGTTGACATGTAAGATTAGCACTTCATGTTCAAGACCGTATATGAAGAGTGAATGATAATTGAATTTGAAATTGTGTCCTTGAAATTCATGTGTTGCCACTTATATAATGGAGTGGTTATAACAACATTTTATTCTCCAAGTGTGTGATGCGGAGGACCGTTGGATGTATCCAGGCTCAGAGTCTCCTATACTCTTCTAAAAGATAGTTCCTTTGTGTTGTGAGGGAGCGGATCATTGTTTTTTCTGGGCCGCAGTTGATGGTCAGTCTATGACAATTGCCCCCAAGCCCTCGTCTCAGTTTGGCAGTGTAAGGGTTTGTCGTACTTGTCTCGCTCATGTCGGTTATACCTTTAGCTTAAAAGGAAAGTAAAGAAAATATGTTACTGTTTTTAGGAATTCGCACCTTTAATGCACCTCATGCTTCAAATGTCTTTTCATAGGTCTCATCATAACGACTTTTGGGAACTGATACACTTGAGTGTCCAACTTAGATGATTTGGAGCGTTGATGGTGTTCATTACTTTTATCAATTTATCACAAGATTCTTGAAAAGTCGAGTTTGCACTTTCTTGAGGTGGTCTTTGTTTCTTTGTTATCTACATTTTCTACAACGTTTTTCCTCCCTGTTGTTGGAAAAAAATATATATTTTCATACTCTTTGGGCTTTGATGATAACAAAGTGTTTAAAGAGCAAGTGAATATACTAACATTTGTTTAAGTGTGCAAGATCGTAAGCTCTAAATTAATTTGGTTATGACCCTGTTAAATAGCTTATAAAATGTAGCAAATGACTCAGATTCTGAAGGATTAGAATATGATGCCTCAACACTTGGATTCTCAACTTTTGATGATAGTTCAGAATCTGGTGATCTGGAAAAAAAAGTATTACGCCTTTGGACCGTACTCCAGTGAAAAGCATATATATCATATTAAAAGCCAAATTATGGAGAAAGTCAACTAGGGTTCCTATTGCAAGGCTCATTATTTTTTACACAACCTCTTTATTCTGCCTCAGCATCCTTGTGGTTGACATGCTTGAGAAAGACACAATGAATAAAGCTTTTACTCAGGAGATGAAGATCTTCATAGTACCAACTGCCAACGTCTCTCTCTTGGAAACTACTTCTCAGCAGAGACACTTGTGCAATTCATTTTCCAACGACTCTTTTGTTGTCACTATATAAGGAGCAAAAGATTTGAAGGAAGATAACAAGAATAATTAGAACAACACTGAGCTGATTGTCAAGATTTCGTATATTGACCGCGACTTTGTGTGTCTTAAGGAATCTAGACCGCAAGTATATAGTTCTATCGCGTGTAGCTTTAAAGATTATCGAATCCCAAGAGACTAAATCTTGAACTATCACTATCTTAGGTTACTACGTAAATCTAACGCTAATAATATAATTGATTTGGGGTCTTAGGGAACCTAATCGAACATAATTTAGTTTAGATTCAAGGGGAGATATCGGTAAGTAATGGTCGGACTTTGGAGATTTAGAACCTCATTGACTCAACTCGGATTATTAAAACAAGATTCAGTATAAAATATTTGTTTGAAAACCCTCTTCTCACACTCTCATGTTTATTGATTCATATCCTATAATTAAACCTAAGTGAGCGCTCTCGCTGATCATGCACAAAATCCTCAGCCGAGATGGCTGCCTGGATGGAAGGATCCGGGATAGGTCTCGACCTCCAAGGAGGGGATCTATGTCCGACTTGGATCTCGGGGAAGGACACGAGGATGGCTTAAGCCCGAGGTATAGCTCGGCAAGTACTCCAGTAAGAACGGTTGAATGAACGTTATGAAGATAAAGAGTTCCTAGAGCCTTTATGAGGCGTTTCTAGTGAATGATTACAAGTTGTAATGGCTAACTCCTTGCCTTCAAAGCCATAGTTAATAAGCTAAGACAGTTACGGAAGGAAGGATATAGCTTCAAGGAAGGAATGATATAAATAGGGCTCCCGCCAGCGGGATAAGCAAGACAATCGCAAGCTTGGAGCTTAAGTTACGACACTTGAGCTTCCAAATCCCTAAATCATTTTAGTAATGTTTTTCCTGCAAGAACACTCGCTGTATCATTTAAAGTTTAAAAATAGTTTTTGAAAACAAATAAGATCTAATTAATTCAAAAGCACTCTCATTGTATTTTAAGTTAATACACAATTACCATTGTCCAGTTATTATCTCAAATAATCGTTTTATTGATCCTAACTTCTATCTGTATTTTACTCTCGTAATAAAACAGTTGATTATTAAAATTGGTAATTGAAACCAGAAAATCGTTCTTTTAAAAACAATAGTTCAAATGATGTTGCTAAACCCCGTCGGCTATATGACCTTACATACCGATAAACTAATTTAGCCTAGCATGTTATAAAATTCAATAATAGCGCAACGATAATAAATAATATCAGACAAAATAAACCCAAGCATTGCAGGCAATTTTTTACAGTAATAAATTAAAACTTTAAAATTAAACTTGAAAACAAAATTGCGGAATAATTCTTTAAACGTCAGGTGTCTCCCACAGGTCGGTGAGATCTGCCTTTTATTGCTGCGAAAATTGCATGCGAGAAAGAAAATAAAAGCTTGGTTCTAACATAAGGTTAGAACCAGCAAAAGTTGGCAGCAATCTCCGATGTGCAAACTGCTACGAGAAAATTAAATGAACTGAGGAAAATAAAAGGAACTAATAGTCGGAAAAATGAAACTGAAATTGAAATTAAATTCGACGGGGAAAAATAGCAGCGTAACGACAATGTTAAGTGAAAAAGAAGGAGTGCACAAAATGAATATCTCGTGCCTATTTATAAAGTGAAGGCGTGACTTGAAAGTAGGAGAGGAGCGACATTTTTTCCTTGCAAATTCCTCTTTGTGGCAGTCTCTACGCCTTGTAACAGTCGTTACAGCTTGCGTGTGAGGGAACTTCCCCTTAGTTCTCATGGAGACCGTTAGGGTTTATTGGAGGGAGGTGTGACGGTCGCTACACAGCTGGACCATTTGGAGACGCGTGATGGGTTGGGCCTTGTTGTTGTTTATTTCTTTCTTTCCAGCCTTACTACTCATACCCCCATTTTTCTATCACACCATATGTTTGCGTATTTTGCTCTTTTTGTGGATTTTAAGCTCGATTCGCTCAACTTTTCGATACTTTCTTCGTACATGCCTTGTAAACATTACATTCCTGAAAACATACAAAATACTGACATAATACGAATAAAGAGTAATTTAATTAAATTAAATGCAGATAAAATTCATGTACATTGATTCAAATATATGATACGTTTTCGGGTTATCAAACTCCCCTACACTTGAACTTTTGCTTGTCCTCAAGCAAATAATAGAATAAAAATTGTTTAACGCACGGTTTCTGACACAACTCGAATTGTACGTGGTTGAGGGGCTTTACATTAGAAAGATGAAACTAAGCTCCAACACTAACGATACAGAAATAACATGAAACCATAAAATATGATCAAAATCCTCCACCCTATGCAAACCAGTCTGAATCATGTCATCATAACTCAACCTAATTTTTTTCGTTCAAAATCAACAGTTTTCATTCCAGTGCAATCACATTAAGCCCTTTATCTTTTTGCACACACATAATAGAGTAGTCGGTTAGCGATTCTGGTCATTTATGCACAGGGTTCTAGTACACAGGTTGGTAACCCTTTTGCTTCCCCAGATTGAAGTCGCGGGGGATCGAACCATAGTCCACGCTACCAAGTTCATAACCACACACCACAAACCGACTTATAACTGGTTGTTACATTAATTTATAGGTTCCGCAACTGTTGGATTAAATAACTTGGTAAGGGTCACCTAACTTAATTAGCAGTTCCCTGTTATAACATGATGCTTAAAAAAATTTATTAAGACCAGTCACTTATATTCATCGGCACTCTATGTAGTTTGTGAATAAGACAGTGCCGACTGCTAGTATAAACTACTCAGGGTTGATTCAAAACTAAAACTTAAGGTTTCGGCACCATAAGTACTCAACTGATCTCGCATAATTTGGAAGATTAAGGTGTCAAGGCAGCATTATTTTTGTAAAATCTTTTTAAGAATTTTAACGTAGCCTAATTGTGAGCAACCTATATACTTTTCGAATGTACCGAGCTATGCGTCGAGTAAATTTTTTTGTTATGGCTCAATAAAAGTATAGAAGTATGAATAGCTACGGAAGTGATTGCTCAATTGAAATCAATCTGACAATAAATTTTTTATTGAAATGGAAAGGAAAATAACACAAACTAAAAGTTGACTTACTAGGAAATTAAAAACAACGGTTTCCTCCTGTTATACCACACAATTTTCCCTCCTACTTCTCGAGACACTCCACATCTCTATATTCAAGAATTCCTCAAGGGTTGACCAGACAACCCCTCTCATAAGCAATCAACCCAAAACTAGGGTTTTGCTTCTCTAAAGACAAAATCAAGTTCTAATTCCTAAAGTGGCCATCATACCTCATCATATGTCTCAAGGTATCAACATGTCAAGTTTCAAGCCTCGCAGCCTAAGTTTGCTCAATCAATTGCTCAGATGGTTGAAAATTAGTTGTATTGGACAAAAAGTCAAATGTGGTCAACATACAGTCACACTTCATCATTTTTGGTCAACATTAAGATTTTGAAGTCACACTCATTATTTGATCAAGGGTTGATCATGATTCATCAAGAAAACTCAAGATTTGATCAAAAGTCAAAGTTTCCAAATTAGGGTTTTCTAGAGAAAAGTCAACTAAACTTTGACTGAGCATAACTTCTTCATACTTTCTCAAAAAAATTTCCACCACCTCTCATTTTGAAGGAAATTCAATTCTCTACAACTTCATGTCTCACAAGAATGTTCAAAAAATGCTTCATTTGGAAGGTATGGATCAAAATATTACAGGTCCTTTTCAAAGTCAACAAAAAGTCAACTTTTTGTTTTGAATATTTATTGAGCATGGAAACTCCAATTGAGATGAAACCAAATAGGTTGGTTAGAGGACACTTAGAGCTTTCTAAAAAGTCCACGAACACCCAAAAATATGGAAAATTGAGCAAAATACACCTTGCACAAGTTTGGCATTTTTGAAGAAGTGCACAAAGAGAAATACTTGTGAAAATCCAACATTTTGCAAATGGGCCTAGTTTTTCTTCATTCAAACTTGTTCCTTAGACAATTTGGAACATCCAAGCCCAATGCCACGAATTTTAGCTTTATTTTTCTATTTAATTTGGATTTTATTCATTTAAATACAAATTAAATTAAGAAATAAGGTATAAAATCAAAATTAAATGCAAGATTGATTTTTCTCTCATGCTTGAGGTCCAAGTAACTCACACAAGCTGGCAAATTTCGAAATTTGCATAGATTTGGCAAGAATTTGATTGAAATTTGATCAAAAAAGGAAGATTTGATTTCATACAAAATCAAATATTTTCTACATTCATTGATCATTATTTGCTCTTGAATTCAGACCTAAATCCATCCACTATAAATATACAATGCCTACACAACAAAAAAGAACAGAAAAATTGCCTCAAGAACCCTAACCTAAAGTCAAAAAAACCGTGCACTACAAGCAACTTGCAGTCTTGGTTTTAGCTCGTTTCAATTGATTTTAAGCCTTCCATTGCATTCCTTGGTGTCTTTAGAATCGATCCAGACTTTTACATCATTCAAAAACGTCAAGAATCAAGCAATCCGGTTTTGGTTTGTTCTTATTTTTTTTCAAAATCGAATTCTGTTTATCATGCATTTTTAACATGCTTTGATGTTTGATTTGTGTTTAGCTTGAAGTTTGCAAGCTATCTGGACAATCAAATTGCATTTTCATGGCCTGAATCGAAATATGCCATGTTTAGGGTTTTCTGGTTCGAATTAAGGACTCTCTAAATAGGATAAATTGGACGAAACCGATACCACCATCGTGCTCAGAATGAAATTTCTAATCGAACCATGGCTTTAGATTTCATTTATATTGCTTGTGCTGGATTTTTGATGTTTGCAGGGGCCTTAGCGTCGACTTTGGCCGACGCAAACTTCCCAGAAATTCAAACGAAGAAGATGATGTTCTTCGCGCGTGAATTTGAATTCCCAGGAAGCAGTTTCATTTAAAAACAATTCGTTCTGTTTCATAAACACGTGGACGCTCTAGCTCAGTTGGTCGTGGCTGCGCGTTGTGAAGCAGGGGACCTGAGTTCGAATCCCAGCCATGGCATTTGTTTTTACAAGTTAGAAAAACTAACATATTTTTTTTCTATTTTCTATTTTTCTTTAATATTTTCATGTTAATTTAATTTATCTTTAATATTTTTTATCATGCATTTAAAAAACACCAAAAATATTTATTCTTTGCATAATCATCAGAAAAATACTTATTTAATTTTTAAAATTAAAATTATTATTTTTGCATCCATATTTAATTTAATTGCTAATTAATCATTTAAATGGCTTTTAATTGTTTTTTTAATTATCAAATCAACTCCAAAAATTACCAAAAAATTATTTTATCATATTAATGTCATTATTAACATAAAAACGTTTTCTCATTCAAAAATACTTATTTTTACTAACATTTTTCTCTTATGCAATTTTCTTCCGTTTTCCCGATTTTGTATCTGTTCACAGGTTGTACCGTTTCAGACGATTTTTATTGCTTTTCTTTTCCAATTATGTAACTGCCTATGGAATGTAATAGTTTAATTAGGGCTTTTATTTTCCACACTTTCAATTATGTATCTGCCCCAAAGCCATGTAATAGCGTAGGACTTTACTTTCCGCACTTTACATTTTCGCAATTTAATTTCCGCACCCTATAAACTGCTAGTAATTAGGCGTGTATGGCAAGATAAAATTGGACATAGATCACTCATAATTTTCAAAGATAATATATCTGAATTGACACACTCTTTCACACATGCACCCCTTAGGGTAATTCTCTCTCGTTGCCTTACGAATTCAAATGGTCAAGTCCCTCGAACGTAGAGGTATCCTAGCACCGTTGCCTTCAAAACAAATCATCATAGTCCCTTCGATACAAAGATCATAGACCCACGATGTCGCCTACGAATACATGATCTTGACCCTCGATTGTCGCCTACGAAAAATGATGATAGTCCCTTCGAATGTGCTAGGATACTTCCTACAAGTTGCCTTCTATGACCATCTGATATCCCTTCGAATGTCCCTTCTACATCCAACGAATAGGGTTACCTACCAACTAATGGTATGGATAGCACTATTCTAAAGGAAAGTAAAATAACACGAAAGTGATCATTCTGAGTAGGTAATAAGACTTTTAGTTGCTTGCTCAAACAAAATACTTTTCACACCACACACTTTTGTCAAAGTTCAAACTCTTTTCAAAACGAAACATTTCCGAACACTTTGTATACATTCCTACATGAATCATTACAAAGTCAAAGCGAAATGCCTTTTCAAAACATTTTTGTCAAACACACAGAAAGCACTTTTTGAAAATGATCTAAGAGCAACTAAGAGCCCGTAGAAAACTACGGATGGAAAGGGGTGCTAATACCTTCCTTTTTCATAACCTTCTCCCTTACTCAGAATCTAATGAAGGTCTTTTTCTGTACTTTTTACCTTCCCTTAATTGGATAAAATAAAAGTCGGTGGCGACTCTTGCTATCCGCACATTTGCGATACAAAAATCTCAAAGTCAGTTCACCGTATTACAAACTGCCTTCCAAGCATAGCTATTGCTTCTGAGATCTTCTCTTCATCATCTTCCTTGCTTTCATCTTCAGTATTGGATACAAGGGCTATGTTCTTGTTTTTCTTGTCAACATTGTCACTGATCCTCATCTCAAATGTCTGAAGTGATCCAATAAGTCCATCCACCTTCAAGTTGCAGATATCTTGGGCTTCCTCTGTAGCAGTCACCTTCATTGCAAACCTCTTAGGCAAGGATCTGAGAATCTTTCTCACTAGCTTTTCTTCTGACATCTTCTCTCCCAATGCTCCTGAGGTGTTGGCAATCTCCAAGATGTTCATGTGAAACTCATGAATGGTTTCATCTTCCTTCATCTTCAGATTCTCAAATTTGGTAGTGAGCATCTGAAGTCTTGACATTTTCACCTTGGATGTACCCTCATGAGTGGTTTTGAGAGTGTCCCAAACATCCTTGGCCAGATCACACTGATGTACAAGTCTGAAAATATTTCTGTCAATTCCATTGAACAAGGCATTCAATGCTTTAGAGTTGCCCAGTGCTAGCTCTTCTTCTTCTTTGCTCCATTCTTCTTCAAGTTTTAGGCTAGTAGTCCCATCTTTCTCAAGCTTAGTGGGATGTTTCCATCCTCTGTCAGCAGCTCTCCAAGCCTTGTTATCCAGTGATTTTAAAAATGCAACCATACGAGGTTTCCAGTAATCATAGTTAGATCCATCCAGAATAGGTGGTATACTCCCAAATCATCCTTCCTTGTCCATAGCGCCAGAAAATAATATCCCTAGATCTCACCCGAAATAATGTAGGGTGCCGCTCGATGCCGCTTGAAATTCGGCAGAGATACGTAATGTCACAGAGAATGTTATGACACCGTATCTGACACTCTGTTAACAATTCACACATTTAATTGAAACAGCAGTAAAGAACACAATCAATTGTTTACCCGCTCTGTGTAACTACACCTACATCCGGGGCTACCAAGCCGTGGAGGAAATTCACTATTAGTAGTATTAATTCGTGAATAAACCAACCATTTATCTCCTTCACTTAAAGCCTACCTAATGCAACTTCAATCTAAGTCCTACTTAGACCGAGTTCCTACTCACTCCCCTCAATCACAAGAAGATATAAACCTTTTGTTTAATAGAATTGTGAAGACACTCTTCAATAAACATACTTGATTTGCTTCAAAGCTTTAATCAAGAGACACAACACTCGTGCTTCAAAGCTTTGAGTGATAAACAACCCTTACAACCAAATCCTAGTCCAAGGCACTTATCCAATGATAATTGCTTGGCTCACAAGAGTAACTAGAATACACAAATAAACAACCTACTAGATCTTCAATACAGTCCAAAAGGGTAGCAGCAGAATAAGGGTTCTTTGCCTATTATAGAAGCAGTCCTATTACTTCAGTTTTGGGCTTCCATAATTATAGTTAGGGTTCACTTAATTTAACCTAAAGACTTGGTCTTTTTAACAAACCAATTTAGGGTTAACTAAGATTAACCACAGAGCCACGTGAGCATGTGATCCAATTACATTAATTCATAACAAACAAATAAATCCTAAAACTCTCAGAAAAAGAATGCAGAAGCAGAATGTCACACGTAATGTCATAACATTGTTTATGACATCACCATTCTTCTCAGATTTCAAAGAAAGCCTAACTCCCAATCTGAGTTGTACTTGAATTAATCTTCTTCTGCAAAATTTATCTTCAACTCTGAATGTCATGACATCAGCCAAGACATTGACATAAACTAGTTTTACCATAAATTAAGGCCAACATAAAAACACTTACAATACCATCAAAGATTTTCTAGTAAGTCTGCTCATGCTAAAAATATTAATTACCGACGAAAAGATGAAATTGGCTTCTAACAATTTTATAATTATTCAATCTGATTTTTTTTCTTTTGTGATATTTGATCTAATATCTTTAATCGCTGGATTTATTTACAATTGGAGGCGGAGGTGGTGTAATGATATTGTGAATGATGTTGCTGAATTGGGAGGAGCAATAGTTGAAATTGTTAATGGTAGTGACTAGGAACTAATGATGTCTTACATTATTGAACGTATTGTTTTAGTTCTTCATGTCAACAATTATCTTATGACTTCTGCAAAGAAAGATATGCTCAGCGTGTTGGTACTGTCACTCCTGTTTACTTGGCCTGTTCGTGAATGTCTTGCTGCTGAGGGAAATTACTATCCATTTTTTTATTGGTAAATTACTATCCATTTTTCTGTTGCATGATATGTTAAGTCTTCCTTATTTGGACTGATTATGTTTCTTACCCTGAAATTTTCAACCATTTTTTCCAGGTTAATCTCTATTAAGGGTCTTATGTATTGTGGCTCATAACAGATTACCACAGGGGTTTCCGGGGATCCATAACTTCATTTTCTGATTTTGCGGTATTGTTTATTTTCTGGTTGTTCTTTGTACATTTGTTTGAATTGGGTATCTTTGGTTTAGTGTTTAGGTTAATTTTTGAAGTGAAGGATTTGTATTTTAAGGAAATTGAATGTAGCTTTTTAGTTGCATAGTTAAGATAACCATCACTTATGTGGTTTTAGGTTTTGTTTGAAATGGTTTAATTGTGTTTCTCTATAGGCAAACATAAATGCTAGACTGTTCAAGAGGGCTGATTAAAAAAATTATGACATAATGTTTGTAAGTTGTTTTCAACTTAAGCTCTCCATGATAGCTCCACTTATCATTTATAAGAAAATAGTTATATGACACAAGTGTTTATTTTATAAACATTTAAGTTGTTTATCCAATGAGAGACTCAGTAGATGTCATACAAGGATTGTAGCATACTGTTTCTTTTTTCTTTGCATTAATTCATTTCTGCAGTGATTATTTGTGGCATTAATAAGGAGTTTTTGATTGGAAGGTTTTTGATGGGCATAACTGAAAATCAACTGCTATTAAGATCAGATACTCTAAGTAAATGTCATCTCTAAACCCATGTCTAGCATTCAAAAACTAACAGATAATTATCCTAGGTAAGAATCTAAGCAGTCTATGTCTAGCAAAACTCAAATCCCTAACATAGAGTAAAAACCTAAGACAATTACCAACACATATTCGTAAAGCAGACTTTATACAATGCCATAGGCGACAAATATACATGTGTTTAGAGTAAATATACAAACATAACCAACAAAAGAGAAATACATAGAGAAGAGAATAGATAAACCACTCATTTACACCGATTTGTCAATGCCTATCGAAGAGCAATCCACCTCCAATCATCCATGAGCAAGACCCTTATGTTGTTTTCTAAGCTAATCTATCAAAAACTATAAAGGTGATGGAATTTGGGAGCAAAAATCCAACCCAAAAACCATAAAACACAAAAATGAAATGAAATGAAACTATATACAAAATTTGTCTCGCAGCCACCGCCCGACGCCCCAAAAGTACTGCCCGACGCTGCCTCTTTATTACTTGGCCCACGATGCTCCATATCTGCAACTGGGCAAAATATCTCAACACCGCCTGACGACCGAAATCGTCGCCCGACGCTGCTTCTCTTTATCGCCCAGCAAGCTGTTGGCGAGCCAAAGTCAGGAGCTACTGGATTTTGTCAATGTTGCACCGCTCCCTTCACCGCCTGACGAGCTTTCAGTGCTGAGAACGTCATGTCTTCGCCACCTCACCGTCCGACGGTGGACACCAGAAAAGCAACTTTTGTTGCTTTCTCTACACAACTTAGAATGACTTCTTCTTTGCCTTATTCTTCCAAAAATTCAATTTGGAGATTTTATTCCTATTGCTCTAATCATGCTCAAATACCTACAAAATATACACAAAACTAATCAATTGATACAATATATACACAAAATGCAATAAAACGTATTTACAACAAAAAGCGGGGTTATTCAACGATATTCAAAATAAAAGAATAGATAAGTGCCACAAAACATATGTACAAGATAACTACATTTTAGCACTTATCAGACTCTCTCCCGAAGCTCTTAAACCAGTGCCCTGGGCTTCAAAGCTCATGGGCCTCTCTCCAATTCATTTTCACACACCCCTTTTACTTAGCTAGAACAAAATAGTCCCCCTGACTTATTTTATTTTATTTTTAAAGTTTGTTTTACTAATTATTGTTTCACCTTTATTTGAGTTTTCTTTAGTTCAACATTAGCTCTAATTTTATTTAAATTTAGGACTAGGTTAATCTAATTTTAGGTTTAATTATAGGCTTAATTCAAACCTTTGGTTAATAATTTTTTATTTTATTTCAAAAATCATCTTTGTAGTTATCAATTAACATCTTAAAATACATGTAATTTCTTCATGGAAAAATTCAATTTCCTTTTAGCGTTGGGTTAAATTAGCTAACCTACTCAAAACACTTTTCTTCTACTAACATAATTCAAATCAAAAATATTTTCAAAAAGCCTTCGATCTGGTCCATTAAACGACTAACATAATTCAAATCAAAAATATTTTTAAAAAGCATTCGATCTGGTCCATTAAACGCAAACTAGAAATAAGCTATAAGTCTCCATCGTGTGAGCACACATATGTTTATTGTGTAAGTATGAAATACGCCTAAAAGGGGGGTGAATTAGGACTATAAAAAATTTATAGGTTCTATAAATTCTTGTTACAATATTTTATGGTTTATTGTATGAAAATATATGAGTGTTATTTATTTTCTGGTTAAGGTTTTGATAAAAGCAAAAATGCGGGAAAGTAAAGAACACAAGGATGTATCCTAGTTCCCCTCACAGATCGAGAGTACTCCAGTCTCCTTTCAACACGAAAGAGATTTCACTATAGTTAGAATTATTGTACATCCTATTCACACCAATGGTGATGCTTACTATCTAACCTATAGAGAGATACAAGGATCTTAAAACATTTAAGATCTAAAACACTAAGTGCAAGAAGAACAATTCTCTTCAATGCACAACTTGCTTCCAACAATCCTGGACAAAAATGTTACAACAAGTATATTTGATTTTTACAAGAGTTTGAATGAAGTTGAATAATGAATCAATCACTTGATTGATCTTCTCTTTCAACATGATAATTCTCAATAGTATAGAAGTGCTCAAAGGAATGTATATGATGCTGAAATTTTCTAAATGTCTTTGATAAAGAATGCAGAAATTTTCAATAAAAATTATGATATCAAGCAAGAACACTTTTGATTGAAATAGAGAGAATAAATAGTTTGAAAATCATAATGAAAGAGGTCAATTTGAAATTTGAAAATATATGGTTTATATAGCACCTTAATGCCTCTTTGAAGGTGTATACAATGATAAAAATATGCCATGACAAAAAGGTGCAAGTCCAAATTCGTGCATGTAATTTTTCAAAGCACTTTGGCACTGGTTTAGTGATGTAACCGGTTACTTCAATGTGGTAACCGGTTACATTGTTGTAACGTTAAAAAAAATTCAAAAATTTTGTTCAGGTAATCAGTTACTTGGCTGAAGTAACCGGTTACTTTACTGAAAGTTTGCCAAAAATATTTAATTTTGATTCTGGAAAAGTTGAGGTAACCGTTTACACTAAGAAAATTTTGTCTAAAAACTTTAGCAAAATTTATGTAACCAATGTCAATCATTTGTAAAACTTATTTATGCATATGTATGAAAATAAATGCACTTCTTGAGCACTAACATATACTAAGGCATGAATTGGAAGCTTGTACCATAAATCATGAAGATTATCCATAGCCTTTGAAAGTGTAATCTTGATTCAATGCCTTAGAGATATTTTGATCATCCTTCTTTGATCTTATGCATTTTTTCCTCATCAAAACTTAGAGTATTTAGAGAAACTTGATTTTACATATCGTTCAGAGGTGACTTAACATTAATCCATAAATAAAAGTTAACCAAACCCTATGAACTACGTAGGCTCTGATTTCATCTTTTTATGCATATATAGGCATAAGGTGCAAAGCCTTAGTAAGTCCATTAATCACTAACATTTAGTGTAGTTGTTTGTCCCTTATAAATAGTTAAAATCAAATTAAGTAAGAAATAATAATGCAAACACCTAGTAATCCTAATATTAGAGAAGGTTCTTCTTGAATACAAGGTAGGTGGGAGGTTCCTAACACATTCCCCTCGCTTAACTGACTTCTGAAATCCTTGACTTGGTTACAACGACCGCTTTATCTTTCCATTTAGAGTTTTCAAGTTACCTTCCATGTCCTTAGGACAAATAAATAATGGTGGTGACTTCATTCAATTTAAGTTTTTAAGAACATAAAAAGATTTTGAAAATTTTATCGTTGAATTATAAAATAATCGAACATTTATATTGAATATGTAATAGTTTAACATTGATGAATTTTTTAAAATTTGATAGACATATATTTTTATATAATAATACAAATTAAAATGTATAATTATATATATTATGCAGATATAGGGAGGGTGGAAACTAAGGTACCAATACCCACACCCATACTCGCTAATTTTAATGGGTTATTATCTAAGTTCGTGCTCGTATCCATTTTTGCGTGTTTTTACCCTACCCGTTATAGGTAATTTTGTGGGTGTCAATTGGAGATGCGTAAAATTGGTAGCCGTATATTCTTCTTCGAGTGAGATCAATATAGTAATTTATGGTTTTCATATCATAGAAATTTGATCATGAAATTCGTATAAATCAAAAGTCAATTCTCACAAATGGCACCACTATTTCGTGAAGGAGTCATAAACTTGTAGTGAATCAAAGAAATGGAGTTTTGGTACGACGTAGAGTGGGTGGGACTAGAATGTTATCAGTTCAACGCCCAAATCAGTGAATGAGAAAGAAAAGAATAAAGTAAATTATGATTAGCACATACATTGGGTCTCAGCGTCTCGCGTGTGATTCTTTATATATGAAGGGAGTTTTATCCCTTGCTTTTTGACGTGGAGCATGAGGAACTGTCGAATGATATCCAAGAGTGAATAATCGTCTGTGGTGTGCAACCAATATGAGTCTTCAAGCAATGGATATACAGTACCTTCAAGATTTTATGACTTCTAACTGATGATTGAGTCTCTTCATTTTGGGGCCTTTGGTATGCCTGAAACAAATACCAATTTGGATTAAAAGAGTTTAAGAAGGTGGGGGCGACAACTATGTTTAGGTAGGAAGGATTTAATCCCACCTTTTTTTTACCATTAGTATCCGGTCTATTGGACCGCCTAATCTGATTTGGAGTCAGTTCTAGCATCTAGTAGTTTTAGTTCTCTCTTAATCGCAGTTGCGGGAGATTAAATTGTGATCCTCTCTATCATATTTAATGTCAATCACTACTGAACCAACTAACGATCGGTAGTTTAAAACCATCATTCGTCCAGGTAAGATACTTTGTTTGCATGTTCATATCACACTAACTAAACATTTATTTGTATTATAGATTTGATCAAAATTTTCATTAACCTGACCCTTTTTTTTTACAATTGACCTAAAGCCTTCTTAAACAACAGTTATCTTTGAAATTTGCTACACACTACATTAAAAATATCCATTTTTATTATGAAAAGTTTGGTACAAAATCAATAAAGATGAAACCAAATACATAAGTCTAAAAAGAACATTGAAACTAAGGCTTGTGAAAATAACATTTCTCCAAAACATTAATCCCAATCTCTATTTAAGCTTAGAGACAAAGTGAGAAACGAAACATGCTACAAGTATCAAATTATGAATTGTCCTACGTTTTCATATGGAAAATCCTAAAACAAAATCTAAACCAAATGAAATTGCCAAATAATGCAACAATTAGTTACACTTTTGAGTAAATGTCACTACTAAAAAAGTATGAATTCTACCGACATTATATCAAACAATTTTTGCTTCAATTTGTCAGGTATAACCTCACTAATCACACCACCTTAATATTAATTACAATTAAACAGTTAATCTGTCATTAATTACACATAAATGCAAATGCAACTAACAATACTTTGTGTAATTTGTCAAAACATTCATTTTCAAAATGTGACAACATCCAATTTTCATTCACAATGACACATGAATCAACAATTATTAAAACCATTTTTCTCCTAGCAATACTCACTCAACTCAAATGATCATGGCTAATTTTCTTGTTTTCACATCCTACATTGTTGTAATTTTGGGTGTATCAAATGGTTATTATATCAATGGCGTCGATGCGGCTCGCCCGTTTTTCGTGTTTGGAGATTCACTCGTCGATAATGGCAACAACAATTTCTTGGCCACATTGGCTCGAGCCGATGCTCCGCCTTATGGAATTGATTATCCGACCGGCAGGCCCACCGGACGTTTCTCTAATGGCTTAAACATTCCTGATTTAATCAGTTGCGTAAATTAATTCATTAATTTCTTATATTTGTATTCTTGTGTTTTGTAAATTAATTAACTTGTATATTTTTGTGATATTTATAGGTAAAGAGCTTGGATCAGAACCCACATTGCCATATTTAAGTCCTAATCTCAGTGGCAAAAAATTGCTTGTTGGTGCCAACTTTGCTTCTGCTGGTGTTGGAATTCTCAATGACACTGGATTTCACTTTGTATGTCAAAATTTAAAAGTTTATAGCATTTATTTTAATTTTGAAATTATATAGTCTTACTATATATATCATCATGTATTTTGCAGATTGAAATAATCAGAATGCACAAACAATTAGATCTTTTTGAAGAATACCAGAAAAAGTTAAGTGCTTTTATTGGAGAAAAAGAAGCTATAAAATTAATAAATGGAGCATTAGTACTAATCTCATGTGGTGGTAATGATTTTGTCAATAACTACTTTCTGGTATCTAACTCCCTAAGATCGCGCCAGTATGATTTACCAAAGTTCGACAACTATCTGATCACCGAGTACAAGAAGATTTTACGGGTAATTTTCAAAATATATATGATTTGTATAAGTTTTTTCTTTAAAAAATCATAATGTTACAAAATTTTATGTGATTATTTTAGAGGCTATATCATCTTGGAGCGCGTAGGGTGGTGGTGACAGGAACGGGTCAAATGGGCTGCGTTCCAGCTGAACTAGCCCTTCGAGGAGGTCCAAATGACGCATGCTCAGCTGAGTTAGAGCGCGCTTCGTCTTTATATAATCAGCAACTTTTTCAGATGATTATGGAACTCAACCGGGAAATCAGTTCTGATGTCTTCGTCGTGGTTACCATGATTGCGATGGTCGATTTTCAAAATGGTATGTGAATATATTAATAGAACAACTTATTTTTGGCACTGAAAAGTTGATTTTGAAACTGAAGTAGTGAAATTGTGAATGTAGAATTTGTTGAAACAAAAGAAGCATGTTGTGGTCAAGGACCCTATAATGGGATTGGATTATGCACATTGGCATCAAACATATGTCAAAACCGTGAAGACTATTTGTTTTGGGATTCATTCCATCCATCAGAAAAAGCCAACAAGTTGATTGTTAAGAAAATTATGACAGCTTCCACAGAATTCATATTTCCAATGAATCTCAGTACCATTTTGGCTTTGGATTCCAAGATCAACAATATTGTCTAGTTAAACCTACAAGAAAAAATATATTTTAATGATGTATGTCTAATTGTCTATTTGTTTTGTTATATGTATTGGAACTTAATTAATAACTATTGTTATATAACTTGCATATGTTGCTTTGTATTGAATAACGAATGTCCTTTATAATAAAATAATGTTTTCGTTTGTCCTCAATTTCTTGTTTTGAATCTTCATTCCTTCATTTAAGAGTAAATCATTTAGTCTGGACTGAAGGAACTTGACGTCACTTGATCAGAAAAATGTCACTCCAAAAAATATATCTTAAGGATTAAAAGATCGTTTTATGCAAACATAGTTTCTCTTGAACGAAGGAGTTGAACCTCGCTTCATCTAGAGGAATATAATACGAGTTGTTCTAGGATGTAGGAAGATGAAAACATATAAAGTATGTTTTTCAAGATTTTAAACCTCAGTCTCTAGATTAAAAGCTCTTGAGAAAAAGTTACACAACAACAGATCACATAAAAAAGATTCTAAGCAGTCTACCAAGAAGATTTGAGATCCAAAGTTATATTTATTCAAGACAGAATAAATATCTTAGGAAGATTACTCTTATAGAATCATAAGTTTCGTTCAGAGTCATGAGATTGAATTTAAAGATGAACCAAGGAAGAAGTTAAAGTTTATTTGTTTTGTTGTGGAACCACAATTAATCGGAGAATGTTGGTTGCCATGAGTAATGACGTACATGAGTCTCCTACGCGGTGAAGAGAGAGTTGACATGTAAGATTAGCACTTCATGTTCAAGACCGTATATGAAGAGTGAATGATAATTGAATTTGAAATTGTGTCCTTGAAATTCATGTGTTGCCACTTATATAATGGAGTGGTTATAACAACATTTTATTCTCCAAGTGTGTGATGCGGAGGACCGTTGGATGTATCCAGGCTCAGAGTCTCCTATACTCTTCTAAAAGATAGTTCCTTTGTGTTGTGAGGGAGCGGATCATTGTTTTTTCTGGGCCGCAGTTGATGGTCAGTCTATGACAATTGCCCCCAAGCCCTCGTCTCAGTTTGGCAGTGTAAGGGTTTGTCGTACTTGTCTCGCTCATGTCGGTTATACCTTTAGCTTAAAAGGAAAGTAAAGAAAATATGTTACTGTTTTTAGGAATTCGCACCTTTAATGCACCTCATGCTTCAAATGTCTTTTCATAGGTCTCATCATAACGACTTTTGGGAACTGATACACTTGAGTGTCCAACTTAGATGATTTGGAGCGTTGATGGTGTTCATTACTTTTATCAATTTATCACAAGATTCTTGAAAAGTCGAGTTTGCACTTTCTTGAGGTGGTCTTTGTTTCTTTGTTATCTACATTTTCTACAACGTTTTTCCTCCCTGTTGTTGGAAAAAAATATATATTTTCATACTCTTTGGGCTTTGATGATAACAAAGTGTTTAAAGAGCAAGTGAATATACTAACATTTGTTTAAGTGTGCAAGATCGTAAGCTCTAAATTAATTTGGTTATGACCCTGTTAAATAGCTTATAAAATGTAGCAAATGACTCAGATTCTGAAGGATTAGAATATGATGCCTCAACACTTGGATTCTCAACTTTTGATGATAGTTCAGAATCTGGTGATCTGGAAAAAAAAGTATTACGCCTTTGGACCGTACTCCAGTGAAAAGCATATATATCATATTAAAAGCCAAATTATGGAGAAAGTCAACTAGGGTTCCTATTGCAAGGCTCATTATTTTTTACACAACCTCTTTATTCTGCCTCAGCATCCTTGTGGTTGACATGCTTGAGAAAGACACAATGAATAAAGCTTTTACTCAGGAGATGAAGATCTTCATAGTACCAACTGCCAACGTCTCTCTCTTGGAAACTACTTCTCAGCAGAGACACTTGTGCAATTCATTTTCCAACGACTCTTTTGTTGTCACTATATAAGGAGCAAAAGATTTGAAGGAAGATAACAAGAATAATTAGAACAACACTGAGCTGATTGTCAAGATTTCGTATATTGACCGCGACTTTGTGTGTCTTAAGGAATCTAGACCGCAAGTATATAGTTCTATCGCGTGTAGCTTTAAAGATTATCGAATCCCAAGAGACTAAATCTTGAACTATCACTATCTTAGGTTACTACGTAAATCTAACGCTAATAATATAATTGATTTGGGGTCTTAGGGAACCTAATCGAACATAATTTAGTTTAGATTCAAGGGGAGATATCGGTAAGTAATGGTCGGACTTTGGAGATTTAGAACCTCATTGACTCAACTCGGATTATTAAAACAAGATTCAGTATAAAATATTTGTTTGAAAACCCTCTTCTCACACTCTCATGTTTATTGATTCATATCCTATAATTAAACCTAAGTGAGCGCTCTCGCTGATCATGCACAAAATCCTCAGCCGAGATGGCTGCCTGGATGGAAGGATCCGGGATAGGTCTCGACCTCCAAGGAGGGGATCTATGTCCGACTTGGATCTCGGGGAAGGACACGAGGACGGCTTAAGCCCGAGGTATAGCTCGGCAAGTACTCCAGTAAGAACGGTTGAATGAACGTTATGAAGATAAAGAGTTCCTAGAGCCTTTATGAGGCGTTTCTAGTGAATGATTACAAGCTGTAACGGCTAACTCCTTGCCTTCAAAGCCATAGTTAATAAGCTAAGACAGTTACGGAAGGAAGGATATAGCTTCAAGGAAGGAATGATATAAATAGGGCTCCCGCCAGCGGGATAAGCAAGACAATCGCAAGCTTGGAGCTTAAGTTACGACACTTGAGCTTCCAAATCCCTAAATCATTTTAGTAATGTTTTTCCTGCAAGAACACTCGCTGTATCATTTAAAGTTTAAAAATAGTTTTTGAAAACAAATAAGATCTAATTAATTCAAAAGCACTCTCATTGTATTTTAAGTTAATACACAATTACCATTGTCCAGTTATTATCTCAAATAATCGTTTTATTGATCCTAACTTCTATCTGTATTTTACTCTCGTAATAAAACAGTTGATTATTAAAATTGGTAATTGAAACCAGAAAATTGTTCTTTTAAAAAGAATAGTTCAAATGATGTTGCTAAACCCCGTCGGCTATATGACCTTACATACCGATAAACTAATTTAGCCTAGCATGTTATAAAATTCAATAATAGCGCAACGATAATAAATAATATCAGACAAAATAAACCCAAGCATTGCAGGCAATTTTTTACAGTAATAAATTAAAACTTTAAAATTAAACTTGAAAACAAAATTGCGGAATAATTCTTTAAACGTCAGGTGTCTCCCACAGGTCGGTGAGATCTGCCTTTTATTGCTGCGAAAATTGCATGCGAGAAAGAAAATAAAAGCTTGGTTCTAACATAAGGTTAGAACCAGCAAAAGTTGGCAGCAATCTCCGATGTGCAAACTGCTACGAGAAAATTAAATGAACTGAGGAAAATAAAAGGAACTAATAGTCGGAAAAATGAAACTGAAATTGAAATTAAATTCGACGGGGAAAAATAGCAGCGTAACGACAATGTTAAGTGAAAAAGAAGGAGTGCACAAAATGAATATCTCGTGCCTATTTATAAAGTGAAGGCGTGACTTGAAAGTAGGAGAGGAGCGACATTTTTTCCTTGCAAATTCCTCTTGAGGCGCTCTACGCCTTAAGCACATACATGGTGTGAGGGAACTTCCCCTTAGTTCTCATGGAGACCGTTAGGGTTTATTGGAGGGAGGTGTGACGGTCGCTACACAGCTGGACCATTTGGAGACGCGTGATGGGTTGGGCCTTGTTGTTGTTTATTTCTTTCTTTCCAGTCTTACTACTCATACCCCCATTTTTCTATCACACCATATGTTTGCGTATTTTGCTCTTTTTGTGGATTTTAAGCTCGATTCGCTCAACTTTTCGATACTTTCTTCGTACATGCCTTGTAAACATTACATTCCTGAAAACATACAAAATACTGACATAATACGAATAAAGAGTAATTTAATTAAATTAAATGCAGATAAAATTCATGTACATTGATTCAAATATATGATACGTTTTCGGGTTATCAAACTCCCCTACACTTGAACTTTTGCTTGTCCTCAAGCAAATAATAGAATAAAAATTGTTTAACGCACGGTTTCTGACACAACTCGAATTGCACGTGGTTGAGGGGCTTTACATTAGAAAGATGAAACTAAGCTCCAACACTAACGATACAGAAATAACATGAAACCATAAAATATGATCAAAATCCTCCACCCTATGCAAACCAGTCTGAATCATGTCATCATAACTCAACCTAATTTTTTTCGTTCAAAATCAACAGTTTTCATTCCAGTGCAATCACATTAAGCCCTTTATCTTTTTGCACACACATAATAGAGTAGTCGGTTAGCGATTCTGGTCATTTATGCACAGGGTTCTAGTACACAGGTTGGTAACCCTTTTGCTTCCCCAGATAGAAGTCGCGGGGGATCGAACCATAGTCCACGCTACCAAGTTCATAACCACACACCACAAACCGACTTATAACTGGTTGTTACATTAATTTATAGGTTCCGCAACTGTTGGATTAAATAACTTGGTAAGGGTCACCTAACTTAATTAGCAGTGCCCTGTTATAACATGATGCTTAAAAAAATTTATTAAGACCAGCCACTTATATTCATCGGCACTCTATGTAGTTTGTGAATAAGACAGTGCCGACTGCTAGTATAAACTACTCAGGGTTGATTCAAAACTAAAACTTAAGGTTTCGGCACCATAAGTACTCAACTGATCTCGCATAATTTGGAAGATTAAGGTGTCAAGGCAGCATTATTTTTGTAAAATCTTTTTAAGAATTTTAACGTAGCCTAATTGTGAGCAACCTATATACTTTTCGAATGTACCGAGCTATGCGTCGAGTAAATTTTTTTGTTATGGCTCAATAAAAGTATAGAAGTATGAATAGCTACGTAAGTGATTGCTCAATTGAAATCAATCTGACAATAAATTTTTTATTGAAATGGAAAGGAAAATAACACAAACTAAAAGTTGACTTACTAGGAAATTAAAAACAACGGTTTCCTCCTGTTATACCACACAATTTTCCCTCCTACTTCTCGAGACACTCCACATCTCTATATTCAAGAATTCCTCAAGGGTTGACCAGACAACCCCTCTCATAAGCAATCAACCCAAAACTAGGGTTTTGCTTCTCTAAAGACAAAATCAAGTTCTAATTCCTAAAGTGGCCATCATACCTCATCATATGTCTCAAGGTATCAACATGTCAAGTTTCAAGCCTCGCAGCCTAAGTTTGCTCAATCAATTGCTCAGATGGTTGAAAATTAGTTGTATTGGACAAAAAGTCAAATGTGGTCAACATACAGTCACACTTCATCATTTTTGGTCAACATTAAGATTTTGAAGTCACACTCATTATTTGATCAAGGGTTGATCATGATTCATCAAGAAAACTCAAGATTTGATCAAAGGTCAAAGTTTCCAAATTAGGGTTTTTGGACAAAAAGTCAATAGAACTTTGACCAAGCATAACTTTCACATACCTTTTCAGAAATTTTTCCACCAAAACTCATTTTAAAGAGAATTCAATTCTATACAACTTCATGTCTCACAAGCTTTGGCCAAAAATGCTTCATTTGAGATTTATGGATCAAGACATTATAGGTCCTTCTAAAAGTCAACAAAAAGTCATATTTTTGCAAAGAAGTGTACATGAACACGGAAACTTCAATAAATATGAAACCAAAAGTAGTGTTTAGAGGACATCTTGATATTTCTAAAAAGTCCAAGAACACTTAAAAATGTTGAAAATTGAGCAAGGTACAAGTTGTGCAAGTTTGGCATTTTTGAAGAAGTGCATGAAGAGAAATACTTAGCAAATTCAATTTTTTTCCAAATGGGCCTAAGTTTTTGTGATACAAACTTATTCCTAACATTATCAAGAGCCTCTAAGCCCAGCTACACGCCCTCATCCCATTTATTTTATTTATTTTTGAATTAAACCATTAAAATTCAATTTTAATTAAAATAAAATATCAAGACAAGGTACATGGCATATGGGCTTATATCCAAGTTTCTTGAGGTCCAAGATTGACAATGAAAGCTAGAAAATTTGTACAAGAGGAGTTTAAGGAAGATTGAGCAAGAAAAAGAAAGATTTTATTCAAAAACTTCAATCAAATATCTTTCATTCAATGCAATACATTTTACCAAGTTTATTGACCTAATCTCTTGTCATATATATACACAACACATCCACAAGCCAGGGGGACGAATCCTGGCTTCCAAGAAACTAGAGTTCTTGCTCAAAAATTTCCAACAAAGTTGCATCATCGGTTTCAAATTATCAGCCATCCTCAAGTAATTCTAAGCACTTCATAGTGCTCCCGAGGTATTGTAGGGTAAGTACATGCCCAGAACCATGGCCATAACACGTTGAATCACGCCATCCATGAGCATCCGTTTTCATATTTTGCTTGATCTCGTATTTTGCTTTTTACCGTGTTTTGATTTAAACTAATTGTACTAATATGATCCTGAGGTTTATTAGGACAACTTAGATCCATCGTTTGCAAGGTTTAGTGGCCAAATAATGCTTTGCCATTGTTAGGGCATCAAGCTTATGACGCTTCGGATCCATGGTTACAGGCACTTTCAGGCCAAAATAACCCCACCAATCGATCCGTAGCCCTTGAATTAGGGGGATAGGGTCCTTATATTTCATTTATTTTTGCGATTCGCGTGGTTTTTCTTTTTGCAGGGATCGGAGAAGATGAAGTTGACCACCTTGGACGGTGGTTTGAATATCTGACTCCGGTGGTCAGGGTGTGGCACGATGTAATTGGTTCTGAAACACCCGGCCAAAAAATCAACGGATATAACTATATATCAATGAAGTCTCCATCGAACGTTTTTTATCCCTCCAAGAGGGAAAGGTAAACATCGAGTAAACCTGAAACGGAGAAATCACGGTCTTGCGACCGAGAGATCGGGTAAGGAAGTTGATAACGCATTTTTATATAGTATATTTGATGTAATTTTCATAAATAATGTTAGTATTCTTGTTTAATTATTTCATTTTATTTCTGTATTACGTGGTATTTTTATTGTTTCAGGTATTTTTATTTTAATTGGACAAATTGAGCAAAGTGAAGATATTTGAGAGAATTATTTAATTAATGTGCAAGAAATGAAGAAAAGGGATGTGCAAAGCAAAGTGATGGATCAAAGGATTATTATAATCAGCCACAGGCCCAAGCAATCGAAGCAAGCAAGCCCAACAAGGGTGAGACGCACGTCTCAACCCCCTGCTATAATTGAGGCGCCCGCCTCGGAGCCCTTCCTTAGTGGGAGGCGCCCGCCTCCATGCCACGTGGCCCTAAAGGAAAGTGTTGAGACGCCCGTCTCAGAAGTGGTTAGTTGGAATGAGAAAATTTCTGGACGCCCGTCTCAATAGTGGTCAGTTGAAGTGAGATATTTTCGTTGAGTGGGACGAAAATATAGGAAAAGGAGTTATTTTTCTACTACTATAAAAAGGCATCTACGAATCATAGAAACTCTCTCCGTTTTTTCAGCATTCTTTTTCCAGTTTCAAAGTTTACTTTCCAGCATTATTATTTTCCATTGTAATTCAAATTCCAGCATTTATTTTCCAGCATTGTTCTTAGATTTCTAGCTAGTTTCCTTTCAGGCACTTTGGTTTAATTTCCGTTGAAGAACCGAGATATTGTACGAGTTATTTCAAGCATCAAGAATTAATTCCAGCAGTTATTTATTTCAGGTTTCTTATTTACATTGTCTTAATTTATTTAATTAATTATTTGCATGAGATTTATTTATATTGCCATGAAATTATTTATGAATGTTAAATTCTTTAATTTATTCATGTCTGTTTGTATGAATATGTCTGGCTAAATTATTTAAATATCGGTATGTAACAAGTTAATCTGAAAGGATCCGTAACAAACAGGCTTAACTATATTTTATAAAATAAACACTTTTCTGATTTAGTTATCTAATTTAATTTGTTAAAAAGGTTTAGAAACCAACAGAGCGAAAGTTTGAGGTTAATAAACCGACTAAGATTAGAAACCAATAGAGCGATATTGAGGTTTAAAATCGATAGTAGATACTAGGTATTATTTTAAAGATCATGATATGCTTTTAAAACCAATTAAACTTTATTTATTTTCAAAAAGTAATTTTAGATTCAATGGGATAGCGAGAGCATACATTAGAGTTTAAAATTATAATCCAATTCAACAGAGCGAAAGTTTGAGATAAGATTTTTAAATAAATATTTTTAGCTGAAAAAGGATTATTATTATTTTGAGAAAATAAGCCAGTGGAAAGTCGGATTCTCTAGGATTAACGAAGTGCATACCGATATTCGCCTATTATTATTTCAATTAGAATTAGGTTTAATTACCCAAAAATTCCCCCAAATTTATATATTCGATAATTATAGCTTTACACGGTAGTTTAGGTTATGTTAGTTCGATTTATAGTCCCTTAGGTTCGATATCTTTTAAAACTACGCGATAGGGCTGTATACTTGCAGTCTCCCGATTAATATAGACGATAAAGTCGCGATCAAGTTTTTGGCGCCGTTGCCGGGGACTATTTAAGTTGATATCGTAATTTTATTACGAAGTATAGACTATAGCAACTATTTATTTTCCCTCTGTGTATGCCAAATACTCGCTCTCAAGGCGCGCCTTTGCATATGCCTATATACGATATCGAGCGTTATCTCAGATTAAGAAGACGAATTCAAGAGTATTGTGAACTCAACAATCTTCCTTCGACCAAACTTCCGCATATTGAAGAATCAAGAAGATGGTCGATCCACCTCCCTCGCCTCGTCCCTCTTAAGGACTACGCTGTTTCTTCTCAAGCGGAGCCTCATAACAAGATTGCCGTTCCTCGCTATCGTCAAACGATTTCGAAGAAACCTTCTTCTTTTGCCGCTCAGTAACCGCTCGAGCTCCTACCGACGACCCGAATCTTCATCTGTAAGTGTTTGGCAGACGCAGATAATCGTGAAAGCGAATGGTGTAAATCCCGAGGCGATACGATTGCGCCTATTTCCTTTTTCTCTTAGAGATGAGTCACAAGATGGCTCCAATCTCTTCCTTCCAACTCAATCACCACATGGACGAGTTGAAGAAAGTATTCTTGGCTAGATATTTTCCTCCAAGTAAAACCGCTATGCCGAGCCAATATCAATGGTTTCGCATAAAAAGACAATGAATCACTTTTGAAGCTTGGGAACGCTTATAAAGACATGCTAAGACTTTGTCCTCATCATGGTTTAGAAGAATGGTCGATCATCCACACGCTCTATAATGGTCTCTTGTACAATACGAGATCGACTATAGACGCCGCTGGTGATCGATGAATAAACCATATAATCAAGCAAGACAACTTATTGAAAGTATGGCTCGTAACCATTATCAATGGGGTACGGAAAGAGTTAGCGAGAAAATCTCAAACAAAAGGTGCCATGGTTGAAGTGAATAGTCCGGATCAAGTAAACGCTTGGAAGCTCTCACCAAAAGCTCGAGAATTACCATCGCCTCCCAGCCATCAGAGTGCAATTGCTCAAACTTGCGACTTATGTGGTCTTCAATCACATCTTGCTCCGTAATGCCCACTTCTAACAGAGTTCCAATTGAATGTTAATTACGCAAAAACCTTACAAAGAACACATAACCCCGGTTGGAAGAATCATCATAACTTTTCCTACAAAACAACAACGCTGCTATACGCACTGGACAAGCTCCCGCTACACCACCGGTTATCCTAAAGTTATTCCAAATCATCCTAATAATGGTCCTAATACAAGAATGCTCCTAGGAAGTCTAATTTGGAAATCATGATAGAGCACTTCATCATACTCAATCCCAAACCAATAATACTCAATCCTGACTAATAAAGATGTTCAAAATCGAATATACACATTAACGAGCAGATTACAATTATCTAACAAGCTTGACGCTTTAGCTACACATAATAAAATGTTAGAAACACAAATTTCTCAAGTAGCTCAACAACAAGCAGCTTCTGCTGCTCCTGCTGGCTCATTTCCTGGACAGCCTCAACCTAATCCCAAAGGACATGCAAATGTTGTAATCTTAAGAAGCGGAACAGAGTATGATGGACCTGTAGATCCCAGAAACAATAGCCCAGCTATGCAACAAAATTCTGTTAAACAATCTGAAACTAAGGATAAACCAGAAAAGGAAAATCAGAAAGATAATAATGAAGATACCATACAAAAGGAAGAACCTTATATACCCCCACCTCTTTATAAACCTCATATTCCTTATCCTTAAAGGTTAGCTAAAACTAAGAATGTGGGTCAATTTAAGAAATTCGTGGATCTTCTGAAGCAACTTAATGTTACAATTCCTTTTACCGAAGCTATAACTCAAATGCCCTTCTATGCTAAATTCCTTAAAGAAATTCTATCCAATAAGAAAAAGCTAGAGGATAATGAAACTGTCATGCTTACTGCTAAATGTAGTGCAATTATTCAAGACACAATGCCTCCTAAACTCAAAGATCCTGGAAGTTTCTCTATTCCATGTGTTATTGGTAAATTTGTCATAGACAAAGCTTTATGTGATCTAGGAGCCAGTATAAGTGTGATGCCGTTATCCATATGCAAGAAACTTGACATGGGAGAACTAAGACCAACCAAAATGTTCGTTCAATTAGCAGATAGGTCAATTAAATATCCTGCAGGAGTTCTTGAGAATGTTCCTATACGCATTGGCCAATTCTATATACCAACTGATTTCATTATCATGGACATAAGGGAGGACGAAGTTACCCCAATCATTCTTGGAAGGCCTTTCTTAGCCACAGCTAGTGCAATTATAGACGTAAAAAGAGGAAAACTTACTTTTGAAGTAGGCGAAGAGAAAATCGAATTTATCCTCTCTCAATTCCTGAAAGCACCTGCAATTGAAGATACTTGTTACTTTATGGATATCATCGATGAATGTAGAAAAGAAGCTGAACTTGAAAATAAGGACAATCTCGATGAAAATCTGAAGAGTAATTTAAGTGAATGCTTAGCTATAGCGCCAGATCCTACACAATGTTTAAGGAAACCTTCCCTAGAACTCAAAACACTTCCTAAAAATCTAAGGTATGAATTCCTAGATTCCGAACTCGAACGACTTGATAGTCAACGCAGAACTTGAGAAACCGAAACAAAAACTTTTACAAATTCGAGAAAATATCCAAATTTTAGGGTATAATATCACCGATCTTAAAGGAATAAGTCCTCTATCCGTATGCATCGATTATGCTAGAAGAAGATTGTAAAACTTCAAGAGAACACCAGAGGAGACTAAACCCGATTATG
The DNA here is from genome assembly GCA_021764765.1 of Vicia sativa. Lineage (NCBI taxonomy): Eukaryota > Viridiplantae > Streptophyta > Magnoliopsida > Fabales > Fabaceae > Vicia > Vicia sativa. Next base: position 101,484,475 of record CM038792.1, read on the forward strand.
AGCGAGGTTGTGAAAAAGGAAGTTATGAAATTGTTAGAAGCAGGAATCATATATCCTATATCTGATAGCAAATGGGTTAGCCCTGTGCATGTTGTACCAAAGATAGGAGGTGTCACAGTAGTCGAAAATGAGAAAGGAGAAATAATAACTAAAAGAGTTGAATCTGGATGGAGAATGTGTATTGATTATCGAAAACTTAACAAAGCCACCAGAAAAGATCATTTCCCTTTACCATTTATAGACCAAATGTTAGAACGTTTAGCTAGACATTCTCATTTCTGTTTTTTGGACGGTTACTCAGGTTTCTTTCAGATACCTATTCATCCTGATGACCAAGAGAAAACAACTTTCACATGCCCCTTTGGAACCTTTGCTTATAGAAGAATGCCATTTGGTTTATGCAATGCTCCCGCGACTTTTCAAAGATGCATGATGGCAATATTCGATTTTCCGACAATATTATGGAAGTCTTCATGGACGATTTTTCCGCTTGTGGGCAAAGCTTGAAGAATGTTTAGAAAATCTAGAAAGGGTATTAGAACGTGTGAAGGTTAATCTAGTGCTTAATTGGGAGAAATGCCATTTTATGGTACAAGAAGGAATTGTTTTAGGACACATTATATCCAAAAGAGGAATTGAAGTCGATTCTCGCTAAAATCGGGTTATTGAGAACCTTCAACCTCCAAAACCGTTAGGGAAATTCAAGTTTTTAGGACACGCCGGTTTTATCGACGATTCATTAAAGATTTCTAAGATAACTAAACCTCTAACCGAGTTATTAATGAAAGACGTTGAATTCATCTTCATTAAAAATGTTTAGAAGCCGTTCAAACATTAAAGAAAGCATTAATTTCGCACCTATTATGCAAACCCATTGAAATGAACCTTTCAAATAATGTGACGCAAGTGACTACGCCTGTAGGAGCTGTTTTAGACAACGAAGGATAAAAGACTCACGCCATATATTATGCAAGCGTAACCTTAGACGAAGCGCAGATGAATTATGCTACAACCGAGAAAGAATTCTTAGCGTTGATCTTCGATTAGATAAGTTCCGCTCCTATTTAGTAGGATCCAAAATAATCATCTACACCGATCATGCCGCTATTAGATATCTCCTAACCAAAAAGGACGCTAAACCTAGACTCGAGATGGATATTGTTGCGCAAGAGTTTGATTTAGAAATCAAAGATAAGAAAGGAACTCAAAATGTGGTAGCGGATCATCTCTCTAGACTAGAAAATCTTAAACATGAACAAGTGTCGATCGATGATGAATTCCAGTACGATAAACTGATTACCCACTTGGAAGACAGTAACCCGATAAACTCATGGAAACCACCTTAGCCATCTCCTCTGCCTCGTATGCCGATTTCAGAATTACCTCGTTGTAGGCGTTCTACCACCTGAACTTACTTACCAACAGAAGAAGAAATTCTTCCATGATCTTAAACAATATTATTGGGATGAACCTTTACTTTTCAAGAGAGGTCCCGATGGAATTTTCCACGATGTGTGCAAGAAGAAATTGAAAACATTATAAAACATCACATTCTCGCACCTTACGGAGGACATGCAGTACATCCAAAACATGTGCAAAGATTTTACAATCCGCCTCTATTGGCCTAATTTATGGAAAGACGACATGCCACCATCTTAAAATGCGACAGTGTCAACGCACCTAATATATCTAGACGTGACGAAATGCCACAAAAGGCATTTTAGAAGTCGAAATCTTTGATGTGTGGGATAGACTTTATGGGACCCTTTCCATCTTCTTCCTAAACAAGTATATACTGTGGTGGATTATGTCTCAAATGGATCAAGCTATAGCTTCTCCAACAAACGACACCGAGTGGTACTTAAGCTTTTCAAGAACATAATTTTTCCTAGGTTCGTGTACCCGACTCGTTATAATTACGGTGGTTCTCATTTCATTTCAAAAATCTTTGAAAACTATTAGGGAAATATGGAGTTCGACACCAGCTACACCTTATCATCCTCAAACTAGCGGACAAGTTGAAGTTTCAAATCGCGAGATAAAACAAATCGTAGAAAAACTGCGCCACGCCCGTAAAGGATTGATCCTTTAAACTTCATGAAGCTTTATGGGCATATAGAACTGCCTATAAAACTCCCATCGGTACCACTCCTTTCAAGCTTATTTATGGTAAGTCGTGCCATCTCCCGGTTGAATTAGAACACAAGGCTTATTGGGCCATTAAGAATCAACTTGTTATACCGCACGGAGAGAAGCGTATCCTGGATATAAATGAATTGGAAGAACTTAGACAGGATGCGTACGAAAACGCTAGGATTTACAAAGAGCACACGAAGAAATGGCATGATAAGGATATATCCAGGAAGAATTTTAACATAGGTGATTTCAGACACTATTTAACTCACGATTAAAATTATTTCCTGGAAAATTGCGATCTAGGTGGTCAGGACCTTTTGAAATTACTCGAGTTTATCCAAGTGGTGCAATAGAAATTAAGGGACCTTCGATTGCACCGTTTATAGTAAACGGGTAGCGTTTAAAACATTACCATCTTACCGAAATCGAGGGAAATTCTCAAACGATAAATCTAGACGAGCCACAAGCTCGATTAGAAGACTAATTTTTAGTTTTATTTGTCGAGCTTACGACATAAAACAAAGCGCTTTGTGGGAGACAACCCACCGTTTTATATTTCTTTCTTTTTATTTTATTTCATTTCTTCTTTATTCTATTTTAAAAACATGAAAAAAATATATTTCTTTTCTTTATCTATTCTCTTTTCATTTTTTTTATTCTATGTATTATTTCTTTCTATTCTATGTTTTTCTTCTTATCGGCATTTGGCCAATGCTGATCTTCTTTATTTTTCTTCTCTTCGGGATTTTTTCTAGCTGCTTCTTCTCTTTCCACTATGTCTCGAGTTGATAACATGCCAGTCCGTTTCAGAGGAAGAATCAGTGTACCAAATATGGAATTTTATCCAGGCGTGAGATGTTTCCTACTATTTACCCTCATCATGGTACTATGACTGCTCTTGGTATTCGTGATAGTGTGCTTTTTCTGCTGAATCAGATTGGATGGGATAATTCACGCCTTATGACTTGCTATGCTACTTATCGGAACCTCACTTTGGAATTCCTCAGCTCTCTGACTTACATTCCTACTCATGGGTTAGCATTACGCCGTGGACTTATTATTTTCAGACTTTTTGGCATCAATTTCAAGTTTAATCATAAGGAATTGGGTGAGCTTCTAGGATTTCCTAATGGCATAGGAGTTTATCATGAAACTCAGGAGGAGTATCTTGGCTTTAGAGAGCTTGACTATTTTTGGGAATCTATTTCTGGAATCCTTAACCCTGAGCCTGAGGACTTTGTATCAGAAAACATCCATAACCCGGCCTTCAGATATTTCCACAAGATTATGGCCCACACCATCTTTGGAAAGCCCCAGAATGTCACTACTGTTTCTAAAGATGAGCTCTTTATCATGTTTTGTGCGCAGAACCGCCTTAACACGCGGTCACTTATATGTCGCGTACTTTGTGGATCTTGTTGATATCGATCATGCACCCATTCGGATGGGAGGCCTCGCATTATGATTGCAAATGTTGTTGGCCTTAGACAACCTTTTAGGAATCAATGCTTTTATCGGTGTCACTTGCATGACCATCGAGTTTTGTTTCAACACGGTATGATTGGTGATCTTGGCCCGACTCCGCTTTACCTCGCTGATTAATGGCCAAGTTATGCAATTGCATCTTTGCCTAATCACTCGCCACGAGTGTGCATAACAAAGCCAATTGGCTATATGGTCTTGATCAACCCCGCTCATCCCAACACTCCCGACTCCGCAAGATTACGAGGTTTTAGAAGATTCCGAGGAAGATCCCACCGCCTCCGTGTTATTATGACATGGACCTCCTCAAGATGCTTCCACCGCCGCTGCACCCGACACCGCTATGCATCGCCCTCCTCTTTATTTTGCTACCCATCCACGCCTGTGGAACATCGCTTTGAGGACGATTTGACTAGTCTCATGAAATGACTTTTTGTTTTATGGACACTGTTTCAGGCAATTTCAAGAAGTTTTCGCTTATTTTCATTCTTCCTCTGCTCCTAAAGCAGGACCATCTAGTGGCTAGAGTTTTTAAGTAGTTAATTTATCTTATTTAGTTTAGTTTAGTTTAATTTCGTTAGGATTTGCAATGTTTCCGTTTTGTTATTTTTATTCTGTTTACTTTCCGAATATTTGATTCTTAAATTGTAAGCACTTTCATCTCCAATATAATGCAATTCCCTGTTTAGTATTATTATAATGTTGTAGTTCTGTTTATTAATATATTATATATTATTACTGTTTCATCTCATTCTTTGAATTGCATTATTATTATTACTGCTACAATTGCTTGTTTTGCTCCCTGTGTAATCCGTGCACTGCAATTATATTCGCATTCCACCATCTTTCATTCTGATTCTCCATCGTTATTATCGCATTGAGGACATTGCTCCTTTTAAGTATAGGGGAGTCGGATCATTTCCTTGTTCATTTCTATTTCCTTTGCTCTCTTTGTAGTACTTTCCTTTTATTTCTTTTCTTGTATTGCAAATTTCAATTCAATAAAATACATGTTTATGTAAATTTTAATCTTATATGCAAAATTTAGTGCTTATTCAAATTCTTCCTTTTCTTGAGCCATAACAAAATTTATAAACATATTCAACTAGTATTAAGGTTGCCTATTATAAATAAGAATTCGAGCAACTTAGCAAAATTGTTATCGTCCTAACACTTTAAAACCCCCGATGTGTTAGATCGATTTAAGTACTTATTATACCAAAACCTTTAAAACTTAGTTTTAGAATAGCCCCGAGTAGTTTATTAAGCAGCCGGCACCGCCGTAAACACAAACTACGTGGAGAACCGATGAATATAAGTGATTGATCAAATATTTTTAAGAAATTGCTTTTATCTGAAGATGCACTTACTAAGTTAGATGGTCCTTACCAGATCATTTAATCCAACAGTTGCAGAAACTATAAATTTTATGCAAAATAATCCATTATAAAATGGCTCAGTGGTCCCTGGTGCTGAACTTGGTAGGGCGAATTACGGTTCGATCCCCCGCAATTTTTAATTGGATAAAGGAGTACCAAATATTTAATTACCAGAACTCCTAGCTGGCTTACTAAGATCAAATTCACTAACCGGTTACTCCACTATGTGCGTGTACGGTAAAGGGCTTAATGTGATTGCACTAGAATGAAAACGGGTGAAATAAGACGTACTATTAGGTTGAGCTATAATGACATGACTTAAATTGGTCTGCATAAATGGGGTTGTCTAGTGTTTCTACGGTAACTTTGGTGTTTAAGTTCGACTTAAATTCTCTGACGAAAAAAAAAATCAACTTGCAACCTAGTACAAAGTGATGTATGTTCGTATATTTGTGTTTAACTGTGCTTCAGAGATTTTCATTTTACTTTTTGCTTGAGGACAAGCAATGGTTCAAGTATAGGGGAGTTTGATAACGCATTTTTATATAGTATATTTGATGTAATTTTCATAAATAATGTTAGTATTCTTGTTTAATTATTTCATTTTATTTCTGTATTACATGGTATTTTTATTGTTTCAGGTATTTTTATTTTAATTGGACAAATTGAGCAAAGTGAAGATATTTGAGAGAATTATTTAATTAATGTGCAAGAAATGAAGAAAAGGGGTGTGCAAAGCAAAGTGATGGATCAAAGGATTATTATAATCAGCCACAGGCCCAAGCAATCGAAGCAAGCAAGCCCAACAAGGGTGAGACGCACGTCTCAACCCCGCTATAATCGAGGCGCCGCCGGAGCCCTTCCTAGTGGGAGGCGCCTCCATGCCACGTGGCCCTAAAGGAAAGTGCTGAGACGCCCGTCTCACAAGTGGTTAGTTGGAATGAGAAAATTTCGACGCCTCAATAGTGGTCAAGTGAGATATTTTCGCTGAGTGACGAAAATATAGGAAAAGGAGTTATTTTTCTACTACTATAAAAAGGCATCTACGAATCATAGAAACTCTCTTTTTTCAAAGATTCTTTTCCGCTTCAAAGTTTACTTTCCAAAGATTATTATTTTCCATTGTAATTCAAATTCCAAAGATTTATTTTCCAAAGATTGTTCTTAGATTTCTAGCTAGTTTCGTGCACTTTGGTTTAATTTCCGTGAAGAACCGAGATATTGTACGAAGTTATTTCAAGCATCAAGAATTAATTCCTAGCTTATTTATTCCAGGTTTCTTATTTACATTGTCTTAATTTATTTAATTAATTATTTGCATGAGATTTATTTATATTGCCATGAAATTATTTATGAATGTTAAATTCTTTAATTTATTCATGTCTGTTTGTATGAATATGTCTGGCTAAATTATTTAAATATCGGTATGTAACAAGTTAATCTGAAAGGATCCGGAACAAACAGGCTTAACTATATTTTATAAAATAAACACTTTTTCTAATTTAGTTATCTAATTTAATTTGTTAAAAAAGGTTTAGAAACCAACAGAGCGAAAGTTTGAGGTTAATAAACTGGACTAAGATTAGAAACCAATAGAGCGACCGTTTGAGGTTTAAAATTAGATAGTAGATACTAGGTATTGTTTTTAAAGACTGCGACAACGTTTTAAAACCAATTAAACTTTATTTATTTTCAAAAAGTAATTTTAGATTCAATGGGATAGCGAGAGCATACATTAGAGTTTAAAATTATAATCCAATTCAACAGAGCGAAAGTTTGAGATAAGATTTTTAAATAAATACTTTTTGCTGAAAAAGGATTATTATTATTTTGAGAAAATAAGCCAGTGGAAAGCCGGATTCTCTAGGATTAACGAAGTGCATACCGATATTCGCCTATTATTATTTCAATTAGAATTAGGTTTAATTACCCAAAAATTCCCCCAAATTTATTTATTCGATAGCTATAGCTTTACACAGTAGTTTAGGTTATGTTAGTTTGATTTATAGTCCCTTAGGTTCCATATCTTTTAAAACTACGCGATAGGGTTGTATACTTGCAGTCTCCCGATTAATATAGACGATAAAGTCGCGATCAGAAGTCTGTTACGCGAGGGGAAGGGATTAGCACCCCACGCGCCCGTAGTACTCTATGATATCCGCTTTTACTTTCTATCTAATGGGTGTAAAGGTCTATCTATATCTGTACATGGTATAATGCATGCAAAAAGAAGAGAAATAAAGAAATAAAAGAAAATAATAAAAGAAAAAAAACACGGGAAAAAGAAGGAAATATTTACAAAAGGTGCTCGATCTAGCCCCGCGACAGGATGCCTACGTATTCCCTCGTGCAATGGAAAAGTCAGAGCGTCGTAGTTCATCTCACTTGTTTTGGTTGGTTTGTGTTTTTTAGATTAGCATACGAAATAGCAAACGATGACGAAACACCTCCATGATGACGAAACATCAGCTACAAACGGGATGACAAAACATCGGAAGACGAGATGACGAAACATCAACAAACGGGATGACGAGACATCGGAAGATGAGATGACGAAACATCAACAAACGGGATGATGAGACATCGGAAGACGAGATGGCGAAATGTCAGAGGATGAGATGGCGAAACATCAATGTGACGATTAAGCATCAATAAAGAACAGATTACGAAACATCCTAGACTAATTGGTTTGTATCTTTTACTTTGGAAAAAGTTTCAGATTATTAGAGTGTTTTAATGCACTTGACAAAAACAAGATTTTAATTTTAAGTATGCAAAAGGATAAAGGTAAAATGGCTAAGGGAAACTGACCTACTTCTAAATCCTAATGTTATCATGCAAAGTTGATCCTAGGTTAAGGGTATAAACAAGGGGAGGAATCTTCCTAAAGTTATCATGCATGGATGCCTAACTTAATGTCTAAATTCGAAAACTAACTAAATCGAGCAAAACCTAAGGGGAACCTAAAAAATCAATCATCTTGGTTGGGCAGCCAAGTGAGAAGAGGGGTAGAATCAAGTAAAGTGCTTTGGCAAAAGCACACAAACCAAGCACTAACAAGTGCTAAAAAAAGAAAGAAGAAGAAGAAGAAAGAAGAAGATGTAGTGAAACTTGAGTGAATTATGCTCATGCAAAGTGTCATGTGAAGTGAGGTCAGTAGACACAACCCTCATTTACAAAGTTATACAAAACTTTAACAAACATCAAACATCATTATAAACACCCACGAGCAAGTTAATTCATAAACTAGGTCGAAACTAATCCTAAAAGCATGCAAGGAGCTAATTGTACGAATCGATGGGCTTAGATGAAGTTAATAGACAATCAAAGAATAAAAAGACATACAAGTCGGTAGATAATCATGTTAATGTCTACTTATATCATACAAAATAAACCACAAAGATTCAAGAGCAAAAATCTATCATAAACGCGCAAACATGCAAAAAAAACACGTGCGGTGAAGTGCATCTAAGTGTGTGAGGTTCATGACATGAAAAGAAGGTGTCGAGATGAAGAGATTACAGTATCAACATCATGAAAATGAATTAATAACCAAATCATAAAAGAAAATTCATAAGGATGCAATTACAACGTTGGTGCGAAAACTAGTTGAAATGCTTAACCTAAAAGATGTTTACAATCTAAAAGAAGCCATGGAAAGGCAAAGATGAAGAGAAATGAGTCAAGAAATATTAAAATACACAAGTTACAGTAGAAAACATGTTATTTCATCAACAAAAACATTTAAACATGCGTTCAAAGGATTCAAAAGCAAAACACTCAAGAGAAATGTGTTCGCTTCGTGCAAGTGCGGGCAAACATATGTGTGCATATGCGTTTGTGCTTGTGCATACATGTGCAAAGTGTCAAATGGTGTTGGGATCAGAGATGATATGTGATGAAGAGATACTCAAGTTATGCATTACCAAGTCCTAGGATGCTTCCAGTTGCACACATACAACATCTACATAAGAACTAGTTAAAAACTTAACCTAGAATACAACTAAAGATGGAATGGAGCATGGTTGATGCAAAAGAATGAAACTCATAGCATAAGGGGACATGGATGGCAGTGTCTAGCATGTCAAGAATTCATGATCATCATATATATGTTCATTATTTACAATGCACAAACAAAAGCAACTAGGAAAAGTTTAAACATGCACTTAGAAACGTGTGTGGTGAATGTGTTTAGATGAATGTGTCCTAAAATGTTTATGTCAAGTGTTGTGGACACATGATATGTATGGAAGGAACATAAACATGATACTCACATAAACACAAACAATTACCAAATTTTATACTCTACAACCGTTCATAATGCAAATGGTAGTAGTGGAAGGGAGTGATTCTAAACCCTAGGGTTAGTTTTAAGTGAGCATACAAGCTAGTGAGCCAATCATGATGAAGAGGAATGATGAGAAAGAAATATAACACACAAGGTCAGTATCTTAAGACCTAATTAAACTACAAACAAATCCAATTCAAACTAAGTGGAAAGCTCACACACACAAGTTCATTGGATGAAACATCTAAACTAGTTAAACATGACACTTAAGAAAGATTTAAACAAAGTAGTTTTAATTTGAAAATTAAAACCATGTGTGACTTGTGTCATAAGTTTAACTCAAGATATGATTCATGAGAAACCAAATGTAGAAGATGAAGCTTCCATACACAAACAAATCACCTATTTAATGAACAAAATCATCCAAAGCAAAATACCACCTATCTTAGATCAAACAAACTTGATTAAGATTTGTAGGAAGGGAAAGATGTCTTGTATGTCATAGGGTGATGATAGAACCCTCACAAGATGTTTGTCATGAGCTCAAGGTAATGCCAATTGAAGTGACATGCCTCAAAAATCATGAACTTATAATCCCTCAAGGTATGTTTCAACCAAACAATAATAGAAGAAGAAGAAAATCTAGCTCTTCTAGGTCATCATGATGATATTACAATTGAGTGCAAGTCAATGAATCAAATAGCATTGAGTTATTGATTACATAATGTACAAGGTCAGAAGTGAAAATCAAAGATTCAATTAGAATTGGACTTCTAGAGCCATACATGATGTATACAACACAAGTGGTACAACCATAAGCATAAGTTAGTAATATTCTACTCAACAAAAGTTGCATAAGCTTGAGCAAATTAGGGGCTTAAATGAATCAATCAAACTGGAATCAAGGTCCTAAATATTCTATAAGGATGAAGTAGGGAGTGAGAGGTAGATTCTTAAAGAATTCCATGAATGCATGCCTCACCTTACAAACCATACACAAGGATGCAACAAATGAAGCAAAGATCAAGCATCTTAACTAAGGATCAAGGTGATATCCTTTGAGGTAAAATATCTCTCAAGTCTTAGAAGACTATCCTTGAGGTTATCGTTCCCCCCTAAACATCAATTAGAAACACAAACTATACAAGGATAAGGCTTAAGAACCAAGACATCAACAAAATAAGGTTTTAGGAACCACACAAAACTTTATGCTCAAGGTAGAAACTTAATGATCAACATATAATTTCCAATGAATGAAAACATGTCACACATCACTAGAGCACTCAAATGATCATCACATACCCAAAGCTTGACCTTAAATCTTGTCCACAAACTTCACAATTGAAGCTAGACTCAATTACACTAGGCAAAGGTATGTTCACTTTTGAAATTCCATAAAAATAGGAAAATGAAAGATAAAATCCAAGTAAAAATGAAACAAGGAGCTCAAATCCCTTACAAGTTAGGAACATATCCTTGCTCAATCTAAAAAACATGGAAAGGTCAAAATAAAATTCAAAAAGTCAACTCTAGTTCCATATACATGCTTGTATGATCAATAAACAAGAAAAATTGGTATAAAATGTAAAAGTCAGAAGTAAAAATCTATAAAAATTAGAAACAGTGACATAACATCCTAAACATGGTTAAAAATATTTTTGGCATTTTTTATTTTCAAGGAAAAGTGGTAAAAACAAATAAAATGCAAAATGGATAATGCAAATCATGTATTCAATGCAAAAATTGATTTAATTATGCAAAAATGACAAAGTTGTAAAATAAAAATCAGAAGTGCATGAAGTATGGTTTAAATGAGCTAGAATATTTTTTATTCATTTTTTATATGCATGAAAGTATTTTTTTTAATGATTTAAATATGCATGAGATGCAATATAATGCATGAAATTGTCTAAAAATGGAAAAAATGCAAGAATGTTGGAATAAAATTCAAAAATGCATGGGACATGATTTAAATGGATCAACATATTTTTTGTGTATTTTTTGTATGCATGGAGGTATTTTTTAATGATTTAAATATGCATGAAATGCAATATAATGCATGAAATTGTCTAAAAAGGGAAAAAAATTCAAGAATAATGGAATAAAATTCAAAAATACATGGTACATGATTTAAATGGATCAACATATTTTTTGTGTATTTTTTTGTATGCATGGAAATGTTTTTAACAATTTAATTATGCATGAAATGCAATATAATGCATAAATTTATTTAATTATGCAAAAATGCAAAAATTATGAAATAAAATTCATAAACTCAAAATTAATCCTCTAGGGGATTCAAAATAATTTTTGTGGAATTTTCCAACATTGGAAAGTATTTTTTAGGAATTTTTCAATTGAAATGCAATTAATTAAAGTCAGAATTTATTTAACTGGTCAAAACATTAAAAAAAAATTGGAAAAATTCCACAAAATATTTATAGTCATTTTGAGCCTATGGTATTTTTTTTGGAATTTTTGGATGATTTTTGAATGCAAAATTAATTGATGCAAAATGCTAATTATGAAATAATAAAATGAAAATTTAACAATTACACGGACCAATCAGAAGATGCCACGCATCATCTTCAACCTCTAGCCATGCCCTAACACACGTATTTTTCCAGTTTCATGCAAGCTACTTCTAGAAATCATATCTCACTCAATTCTTAACCAAATTAAACGATTCAAAGCTCTAAATGAAGATCACATGGCAAGCTACAACGCACAACTTGTAAAACATCAAATGATCCACCATACATCAAGAAATCTGAGCAAGAAAGTCAAGAAAATCATCCAAAATCTGGATTTCCAGAACTTTATGCTATGCACCATGCTTCACAAACAGATGAAATTATACATCAAACCTAGTGTTTGGCCAGCTAACCACGCATACATAAGCTCAAATTCATCAAATGCAAGCTAGAAATTCAGATTTGAAGTTTGAATGTTACCTCTTGATTTGGAAAATAAATCCAAATATGCCTCTAGATTTGAAGAGAAAATACCACAATCTTTCTCTTAGATCTTCAATGGAGCTTGAATGATGAAGAAAATCCACTTCAAAACTGATTTGCAACAACTTCCAAGTATGAGAAAAAACGGAAAAATGCAGAGCAATTTGAGATCTGGAAAACGAGAGAGAGGAAGCTCCTTTGCAATTAGGAATCTTTTAACTTATATTGTGTGAGTGTAGCAAGGGTATCTTGGTCCTTTTCACTCACAAATCCGTTGGATAAAAAAAATGGTAAGAATGACATCTTTGATATAGCTTGCGTTTTGTGCTCATTCATGCTTGTTTCCACTGCGTTTTGATGAGTTGGATGAGTAGTGGAAGCTCTTATCACGTGGTTTAATCCTCAAACTTGCTAAAATGATACAAAAATTAAAATATGCATGGAAAGAGTGTGAGCAAAATATGCTAAAAAATGCTTGGCTTTTTATGGCAAAGGATGCTTGCTGGAAGCTTGCTTCGAATCCTAACATTGGTTGCTCAAAACAACTTGCAAAAACCACATGAAAAGTGCACAAAATAAATCTGTCCAAAACCAGCCTTGTACCACCTTTTTCTCCTTCAATTTTCTCACAAATGGCTCGTGCATTTCTTGGCCTTTTGATACACATCAATAGCTCTTGGCATGAGGATCAAAACAAGCTTTGGTTCACTAAAAATCGAGCAAAAATGAGTGAGATATGATCATTTAAAGTTGTGCACAAGCAAGGCAAATTCTGGGCAGCCATGCGCGCGTTCTGGCCTGCATGGTTGTGCATGGAGCCAGCCTCATGACCTCAACTTGTGAGCCTTGTATCTTGATCAATTTTGAACCAAATGATGTGATTCAAAGTTCCATTTAAAGCTCTCATGGCATACTTCAAAATGCACGAAGTGGTTTTCAAAAATTCCATCTAAATCAAAAGATATAAGCCTCAACATTATGCCCACCACCTGTTTGTGAAAATTACTCAAAGAAAATGCACAGAAACTACTTGCTTGCCCAGCCTTGGTCAAAATATCTCTCAAATGGTGCATTTTTGAGAAATTTTACACATTGGAAATCTTGTAGGATTTTTTCCAAGCTTTCCAGAAATGTATGGTATGCAACTATTGGATAAAAATTGAGAAAGTTATGATGTGTCAAAGTTCCATAGGGTGGACACTTAGAAAAATTTCACACTTCAAATAACTTCAAGAACAAGTTAACCCTAATTTCTTCAACTTTCTTGATTCAATGATGCATTTGGTCATGAAAAATGAAAATGTGACATTTGAATTGATGGTTGACCAAAAGTCCACTTGGTTAACTCCTGACTTTGACTGATTTTGACCAAAATGACCATTTTACCCCTTGTGATCAATTGACTTGCTTCTACTCAAAATCGAGCCTCAATATTTCACACATAGATGTCCAACAACATATAGAAACAAGTGAAATCAAGTTTGAGTGAAAAATCTGAAGAAATCCTGATTTCCCTCAAAACCCTAATTTTGCTCCATGTGTTAGGATATAATCAATCAAGCTTCAAAACCTCCAATCTTCTGAATGTAATGAGCAATCCTTTGAACCATGATAACTCACATGATAATAAGAAGGTAATACTTCAAGAAATTGACTCATCCAAGCTTCAAACTCTCAGAGGGCCAAAACCCTAATTTCATCAGATGAATGCCACAAATGAATTTCTCACCAATTCTACAAAACTTCAACTCCTGAGGGATCAATGAGGCATATGGAGTGTCTTGAGGCATAATACATTATGGTGACTCTGAAAGATCCACAGATATGACAACTTGAGATTCCCTCAGAAGGGAATGCTAACACAGTCAACCTCCTTAGCTTGTGGAAGTCTTGAGAACCCAAAGAGCTTGGATCCCATCATGAGATATGAATGCAATGCAATATGATGTTTATGATGAAACATAAGCCTAAATCAAGAGGATAAATTTTGGGGTGCAACAGGTTCATTCAAACAACCATGGGACCCAACGCGCGTTTTTGATTTTGTTTGGATTTTCTGAATCAATTATCACATATATATTATTTGTTTCAGTTTAATACACTGATGTATCACCACCCCAGTGGTTCAACACGCGCGCGCTATGTCCCTTTGTCTCTCAATGCGTGGGCTCGATCCCTGCCTTTTGCAACTTTTCACAATTTTCTGACTTTTTTACAGGTTTCACATATAATCAATTGGAAGAAGGATCTTAACACCACATGCATAGTGGTCTAGTGGTAACTTTTGAACCTGTAAACTCAAGGTCACGAGTTCAAACCTCAGCAAGGCCATTCCCTTTTTTTAACACCAATTTCCTTCATATTTTTCTTATTTCTTAATTTTTAACTTATTTTAATTTTCTTTCAAATAATTTTTAAACTACTTTCTAAAATCCTAAAAAATGTTTTCATTTTAGATTTAGGTTTCAAAAACCTTTATTTAATTTTTGACACAAAAACATTTATTTTTTATTTGCATTTTCAATTATTTTTCTAATTAAATGCTAATTAACATAGATTTAGGATTTTTACATTAAAATCAATCCACAAAATTCCAAAAATAATATTTTCTTTCTTATAATTAGGTTTTCTAACCCTAAAAACATTTTTACTAATTTCCTAAACATTTCCACTAATATTTTTCTTATTATTCTGATTATTTTGTTTACTATTTCGCATTTACAATTCTAGAAACGATGTATAGGTCGCAAGTTTATTCTGTAATAGCATAGATTTATATTTTCTGCCTTTACTTTCCGCACCTCTTATTATGTATCTGTCCCAAAGCCATGTAATAGCGTAGGTCATTTACTTTCCGCACCTTTACTTTCGGTACATATATATCTAACTGCTAGTGACTAGGATTTATATGGCAAGACTAAAAACAATCTTAGATCACTCTAATTCAAGATTAATATATTTGAACTAAACACACTTTGCACACTTGCACACCCTTAGGGTATCCTCTCTTGTTGCCTTTCGAATACAATGGTCATGTCCCTCGAATGTAGGGATACCATTAGCAAAGACGCTTACGAATAACATCATCATAGTCCCTTCGATACAAAGATCATACTCCCTTGATGACCCTCGATGTTGCCTATGAATATATGATCTCGTCCCTTGATTGTTGCCCACGAATAAGTGATGATCGTCCCTATGAAATTGCTAAGGTATCCTTACATGTTGCCTTCTATGACCATACGATGACCCTTTGATTGTCCCTTCACATTCAACAGATAAACTTACCTACCAACTAATGATACGGATAGCCTTATCCTAAAGGAGAAGGAAAATAACATGAAAACTTCCATTCTGAGTAGGTAAACAAGACTTTATTGCTTGCTTCAATCAAAATGTTTTTCACACCTCACACTTTTCAAATACTTTTAAAAACACTTTGTATACATTCCAGCAAAAATCATTACAAAATTAAACATTTTTCAAACAAACATTTCCGAACACTTCGTATACATTCCAACGAGAATCATTATGAAGTCAAAGTGAAATGTCTTTCAAACTACTTTTCAAACTACACAAACACAGAAAGCAAATTTTCAAAGTGAGCTAAGCAACTAAGAGCCCGTAGATAACCATGGATGGAAAGGGTGCGAATACCTTCCCTTTTCATAATTGCCTCCCGTACTCAGAATCTAACAAAGGTCTTTTCCTGTTCTTTTCACCTTCCCTTTATTGGATAAAAGAAAATTCGGGGACGACTCTTGCTATCCGCAACATTTGCGATAAAACTCAAAACAAACAAGTCAGTTCTCCCACCGTGTTATAGCACTGGCGACTCTGTCGGGGAAACACCCAAAGAGAGGTTACCTTAGGGCTATAGATCACTTTTTATCGCTTTCTATTTTCTTTGTATACTTTACTTTTAAGGGATGCTTGGGTATTATATTTGTGGGAGATCCTACACCCAGATCCAGGTTCCCTTAGGTAAGTAGCAACAAATCATCGCGATTGTTAGGCGTAAACCAAAACGGTCAAAATGATGGCTACGGTTAGTGCGAGACTTTGGATGTCCTGATGTTCCTCATGTTCAGTTGAGGAAGTATTTGGCGTCTGCGTGGTGTCATAAGCACTAACTCAACTTTAGAACCCTAATTGACTCATCTTGGCCATTAGAGGGTAGTGAGATAGTCGGCTTCGGTGCAGACTGAGGTTGGTTGATACTCGATATTATGCTCATTAAGGTTCGACTATCGGGATGTTTCGGTCAACCACTTGGTAGTTGTATCAAAATAAATCCTGCAAGAAAGATCGATGATTTGAAATTCCTAGAAACCGGTTACTATTATAGGACAGGTTGAACCCACGCAAACTCTAGTAGGGTAGACGCCTATACCTTATGCAAGCTGATAAGTGGCACCCGCGTTCTTCAGTCCGAACGGCATAACCTTGTAGCAGAAAGTGCCCCACTGTGTAACAAAAGTAGTCTTCCATGTCTTCGTGAGCCATTTTGATCCGATTATAACCGAGAAACCATCCATGAAGGAGAAAACCTTGTCGAGCGTCAACCGTAACATCAATACGAGGCAATGGGAAATCGCTCTGGACTTGCTTTGTTCGATCTCCGTAATCCACACACATTCGTATTTTACCATCTTTTTAGGCACGGGTACCACATTAGCAACCCATCGGGATAAGAAGTACTAAGAAACCCGCATTGAATCGCTTCATAACTTCGACTTTGATTTTCTCGACATCTCAGACGATGCGACGAACCTTCGCTTTCACCGAGAAAACCCTCTAATCGTGTACCACGATATCAATGTCTAACCCTGCATGTCTTCGTATGACCAAGCAAAACCTCAATATAGTCTCGTAGCATCTCGAACCAACCTTTCTTTAACACTGCTCTCAAGACCCGCCTCCTTGATCTCTCTCCTGCCTTCGTCTGCACTCCAAATTCACAACCTCAACTTGTTTTCGTGTGGTCAGATAACTTGCTCTTCGTAGTAGCCGACAAGTTCTCCGGCACTTCACAACCTTCCTCACTTTCATCTTCGGCTTGGTAGATCGGATTATCAAGTCATATTTAGCAATAGCATAGTTATTAACAAGATTCGAGTTATTCTCATATACACGTGTGTAAGAAACACATAGCTTTTGAAGGGTGATAAAGTAAAAGAAAGAAAAAAAATTGAATGCAAAAGTCCAACGAATTTATTGAATGAAAATACGCAAACGACAGATAATAACCTCGCAAACGAGCCATGATGCCCCGCAAGGCACTAGGCTTTCAAAGTTTATTGTTCAAAACATAAAGAAATACGAAAAGCAAAACAAAACAAGAGCAATTACTCCCGGCTAAAGGAGATTGGTATGACGCTTCGCCTTCCAATTGCCGAGCCCATGATCCGAGTCGAAGATCCACTTGCGATGTCGGGTTGTCGCCGCCTTCTATAGCATGGATTCCACTGGCCGATGCGAAGGGAGTTGGCGACGTCACGGCGATCATCTTCGACCTTGATGGTGAAGCCTAAACCGCCTTGTCGATTTGAAAGGTGGAGCTGTCCCCAATAGCACTACCTCCTTGTTCAACAAGAGCTTGAGCATCTTTCAATGAGGCCATCCTAGGCGAGCTTGTGTAATCTCAGAGGATGGAGAGTCAACAGCATGACTGGTATTGATTCAAAAGCTTGACAGGAGTCTCAAGAATTCACCTTCCATCTCAAGGTATCGGAATGACCGTAGATGACCGACTATATACTGTCACACATACCGTAACAACCTTCCCTTTCACCGGTACTTCAACTTCGATGTAAGGTAGGTAATACCGCCCATGTATCCAAGGGCCCAAGTAGGCAAGAGTAAGTTTGACGAATGTCCATGACAAAGAATGTGGAGTCAAAAGTCCGGAACCGACTTTGACAGTGCGAGTGAGTTTCCAAGCATCGCTCGCTAGAACCATCAAAAGCTCTCACGATAATGTCACCGGGTCTCGTAACCAACCCTTCGACATCAAGCCGATCAAAAGCGCCTTTGGTAGATGTTCGAGCGTAACCTGTATCCACCAAGACATGAGACAATGTAGTGCCCTTGCATTCAACAGAGTGCAAGGCTTTGTTGTGTTTCTTTCCAGAGTCAAATCAAGATCGAGAAGCCTAGGCGTTGTTGGCAGCCAGCTAGCAATACAAACTTCGAACCGGTCGTAGTGTTCTTGCACATGAGCATTCTTCGAAACTTCACCAAGGCATTAGCATGAGCCTCGAGCACAAGAGCAGAGCCAAGATGGATATCTTGGACGAGTCTCGTCCCAATTGTTCCACAACATTGTAATCACTCTTCTTGATGATCTTCGAATTTCCTCCATTTCTTGTTTGGAGGTGTCTTCAAGAACTTCCTTTGGTACTTCGTCGAGCGGTGATGAGCCACCGTTCTTTCCTCTAGTCGGGATATTGGTGGAGTAGACGGAATGCGAATGGAGTCGCAGTTGTCTTTGGAGGAGAGATCTCGAGAGAATACCCTTCCTGCTCGTCACCATCGATCCGGTGATGTTGTCGATGTAGAAGCTCCAATGGTAAGATCTTCAATTGTCGAGGATCTTGCTTGACACCATGATAATAAACATCACCCATAATTCCAAGGGATAGCCTTGTCGAGGAATATGGCAATCGGTCTTGGAAGTGATAATGAGAGGCGCCACTCTAGGCACAGGATCAGCAGAGGAAATCCTTATTGTGTTAACATCATCATAGTCTTCTGGGAAATCGTCACCCCATTCGGTCGCCTTAACATCTTCAATAGGAATCTTGTAACTATCAGGAACGGTGTACTTCACCACGTAATCATATCTTCCACTTGGCTGCCCCAAGGTATCCCACACAGACGGTACAGCTTCATTCACATCTTCGATCTTCAGCTTAGCTATATCTTCACACAACTTCTGCACAGGTGGTTTCAGAAATAGTATCTCACGGTTATCCATCATGCACTGAACACGCCTTCTCAACCAAGCACAACCATCGTGTGATGGGCACCAACGACAATTCTCCGGGCATCCCGGATCGACACCGGCAACAAATTCTTCTTAACACCATCGAGGAATGGTCAAGTCATCTATGTTGAAAACATAAGTATCGTCGCCAACAAAGATTGGAACTCTTGTCATGGTTAGGCATAGGTGCTGATCACATTCGAGTCTCCAGGAGGATCAAACTCAACCGCTTAGCTTCAATCATATCCCGAATCTTGTTCTTCAAAGCCCAACAATTGTCGTTGTCGTGCCTCGGGCTGTTGGAATGGTAAGCACACTTAGCATTAGGATTGTATTTCGAGAGGAAGTGTTGACATTCGAGGAGGATCCTCAAGGTTATCACCGCTCAACATGTGTTGCAAGGCTTGCGACAAAGGCATGTTGATCTTAAACCGCCTCGTGGCGCATTCTCGCCACGCGCATCGCTCCCGGGATTGTGCCGATGTAGGATCGAGATCACAACCGCCTCACGATTGAGCGGTCGGTCTTGGCTCGGCTTTTCCGACCATACACAAGATTGCTTCTTTCTTACCACCAAAGATCTCTTCGCAGTTCAAGATGTCTCTATTTGAATCTTTCCACTTGATACCACCGATACGTCATCAATATCACTCGGTGAATCCGGATGAAGAATTTCCAATCGATGATTGAAGAACGGCCTGTCCCCCATGAACATATCAACCAACTCCCTATCGACAAGGGTGGTTGAACTCACCGCTAAATCTCCACTCGAGCATACCCTGAACTTCTCATCGCGACCCATAGACATGCTTTGTAGTTGCATGCGAGTGGGTGTCAATTCAGCATTGTACTCATACTGTCTATAGAAAGCATCGGCCAAGTCACTCCAAGTACGGATACGGTCATTCTCTAGCTGATAGTACCATTCCAACCGAGTTCCGACAAACTCTCTTGAAAATAAGTGCATCCACAACTTTCTCGTCATGTGGGATTGATCTTCTGGAC